>JACBWW010000008.1:32228621-32305523 GCA_020086605.1 Lanius collurio | reverse complement strand
CATGGACAATAATATGTTCATGCTTCTGTCAAGTTAAAAATGTGATGGGAATTAAAGTTTTATGAGAAATAAGGAAGACAAAATCAGTGGTGTTCTGTAAAAGAGTCCAGCTATTTTTAAACATGGAAATTATGTTGCAAATATATGAAAAAGGATTTTAAAAAATGACCACATTTTTTCAGTTATTTTTGTTTCTCGGTGTCTATGAAGAATATATAGCTCACAAGGATCTTTCTAACATATTCTGAAAGGTGATAGCCATGCTAGATGGACTGTGACCACTACAAACTTTCAAGAATGTTGAATACATAATCATGCCATTTCTGTTATGCCAATATGGTGCCAATAAATTTACATATCATGTATTTGTTATCTAAAAAAAAAAAAGTAGTAGGTGGTGTTATTATTATTATTTTCTTCATCATCTTAATATTTTCTGGGGTTTATATCTATACACAACAAATAACAAAAGGCCAAGAGGAAAAGAAAACAAACTAAGATAGAATTTCTTTAAACATCTCTTACTAAAAATAATATAATGGAAACAAACGGACATTTTGATTAAATGGATATCATTAATGCAGCATGTTATGATCTGAACTCATAGTTTAATTATCTAATTAAAAGCAAATGAAAATCATTAAGGTCTGTGGAATGAAATAATTCATTTTAGGGGGGAAACTGAAGAAAAAAAACTAGTCCCCTTAATTACAAACTGTCATCGGCATGTAGCACCTAGGAGTAAATCTTGCTGCAAGATGTCATGCCTAGCTATATTGTACAGCAGGTGGTGGATGAATCATACCAGCTTCATGAGGAATTGCCAAGGAGAGGAATGTCATTAATGAGTAGACCTCCAGACTGGGAGTAAGGTCTCGTGAGTCCTATAAACATTTCTTTTTCTGACATTTGGCAAATCACTCAGCATCAGTTTGCTTAACTGTAAAATAATCATATGCCGTTTGAGACCTTGAAGACCTTATGTAGATTTGCTGGTCTGCTGCTGAAGGAAGTTGCCAAATGAGGGCGAGAAACTTCCCTAAATTCACCTCAGAGGTTATGAAAGCAAAGAAAGGGACCTGTGCACTGTCATTTGCCCAGGTACCAGCATAATGCAGTCTGGGATCATTTTACATGGATGTGTAACACACAAAGGAGCTGCAGAGACAGCATTCAGTTCAGGCATGGTTTTGTTTGAGGTTTACTGACTCTTTAAAATCTTTCAAATGTGCCTAGAGAGTACACTGAAAGAGGGCAGTTCCCTTGATAACTGTGGAGCCATACACACTCTTTTTTCTTTCTGTGGAAATGGATGTGCTGGAGGAAGGTGAAGTGGCCATATGTTAAGGTATGATTGGACTAATTTATCCCCTGAGAATGGCTGCTTGCTTTTTCTGATTATGTTTGCAAGAAGCAGGCAGGCATTGACACAGATTTTGCCCATAAGTTCATTGATTAGGAAAGATGCCCAAACTTCATGGAGGCCCTAATGAGAAGGGCTGGGACATTAAATCAATGTGATTCTTTTCACTTTTAAGGGTCCTGAAAAAAAAAAAAAAAGTTTCTTTTATTGATGGTTTATTTTGAAGGTGCAAATAAAAACAAGCCAATTATAAAGTTCAGTGACGTGTAGAGAACTTTACTGTTCCTAAAGGCTTTGCAGCATAAGAGATAGGCCCAGATTTAAAACAGTGAGAGCTCTAGTTTCCAGTTATGAATGTGACCTACATTTCTGAATCTTGGGATGTAAGTATCACCTATTATCTCCCATTATTCTGCACAAAAAGTTGGGATTTTGATGATGAGCTACAATACATAATGAAGAAACCTGTAGTACAAGGCAATTTGACCATATCTGTAAAGCCTGGAGCTCCCCAAAAAAGGTGGTTTGTGGTCAATCTCTGCTTTCTAGCTGCTCCTCAGACAATAGCTTAAGGATTGCCAGTAAACATATAATGCCAATAGCTGTAGAGCAATTCAGGGTAAACAAAATATGTTCGGCAGGGGTGTCAAATAATGGATATGAGGAAAAAAAAAATTAAAACTTGATTCTGAAGATGACAAGTCTAATGAATGAAGATAAGAAACTGGAGAATAACTTTTTAAAATAACAGCTCAACAGGAGACCACTGAAGTGAAAACAGCTGCTGGGACTATTACACAGAAAACAGCTTGAAACAGCTACAGACGCATATATTTGTCACTAGGAAAGGATTTCATATGTATGGAAAAGTCCATCCAGAGAACAGTTGTGGACAGATGTAGCCAAGGCAAAGCTGGATCTGCAGAGGGAATTGGAGAGTCTGGTTGGTTTCAGATACTGAGATTTAAATAGCTAAAGTTTTGTCTGAATTGTCCATTATCTGGACTGAATAATGAGCCATGGCTTTGGGGGCAGGGAATTTGCTGCCTGAGTATATGAAACCAGGTGTTGCTGGTTTTTTCTGTGGCTAGTACCATCTGTTCTGTGCCCAGCAGAACACTTCAGCCCAAATCATTTATTTTATGGCTGTGGATGCAAAGGTGAGAGATGCCCTATGGAAGGCAATTGTAATATGGCACAGGGAAAGTATAGAGCATGACTGCGGATGAATATTCAGACAGATATGAAGTGAGGAGACCTGTTACAAAAACACCAGATTATGTTGCCCACATTCTTTTCTTGTGAAACCTCTGCAGTTGACTGGACCCTGCACTCTCAACATGCTACTGAGTTCTGTTAGTTGACTAGAAAGCTGGGAAATACAAATCGGGGAAGCTTGTGCCAGGTGTTTTCAGATGTTTGTGGGCTGCTGCTGATTCATCTTCAGGATGTACCACCTGCCTGTGACAGTGGTCTGGAGCATAGTTGCCTGAGGAAGGTAGAATGTACAGCACAGGGAGAGAGTGTTTTTTTATTTTTCATCTACTCCTTAACAGTCTCATTCCTATTATTCTCTATCACTAGCAACATAGAACAAGAAGAGGTAATTTCTACACACTGAACACCTTTGCTTATATCCCATTCATATCCATAAACAATTTCCCTGAATTTCTTGTGAGTTCCTTGGGGTTTTTTTTGTTTTTTTTGTTTTTTTTTCCCTCACTAGGCCACAGAAGCACCAACTGCAGCTTTATGCACTGCAGTTTACAGCTGTACCCAGCAGGAATGTTGTGCAGCTGGTCCAGCATATAACATCCTAGCTTTCCACTGCTGACAACCTCATTTTCTTACTTCAATCAGGTTATCTATTCTATCTTCTCTTCAAACAAAACCAGCTGATAAATTGGAACAATGGGAGTCACTGTAAGCAACTAAAAAACCAGAAATATATCCAAACATTGTGATTTTTGCCATTTTAAAATTTTTCCATGGTAAGAAATGATTCATTAAAACAGTCAAGCAAGTCTTCTCATATCAGAGGTAAATGTATTGCATTTAATTTACAGGTGGTGTAAATTAAAGTCAGGAAGTGACTGGTCAGATGAGGTAGCAAAGGAATCTGAAGACATGAAGGCAGAAGTACTTAATTTCCAAGGGGTTTGGGATTTTTTACTAGACACAGAGTTATCATATTTTCAGGCTCACAAATTTGCAAAAGGGACCTTGAAGGTGTGGGTCTTCAGGGATCACAGCAGCATACATTTAAGCTGACATATATAAGACTATAGCTGTCACTGTTTCTATCTAATCTGTTTTCAGTGGAGAGTTTGCAAGTCCAGAAAGCCTTCCAGGATCCAGCCTTCCTCATGCATATACAGAAGTTTAGGCTGAAAATTTTTTGGGTTTATTTTCTTCCAGGGCTTGAGGAGTCTCAAAGATTCCATGGAAAGAACATAATGAATTTCAAGAAATGTTACTTTCTTATTACTGATCACATAGTTAGGAATAAGCTATTGTGGCTTCAGGACTGTCTTTAAGCCACAGAAATAGGAGGCTTTAACTACTCAGAGTTTCAGCTAAAAATCTAGAAAAATTAGCATTTTGGCTCCTGGGAAGAGGACGTTGACCTTTAGGCTTTGAGTTCATCAGAAGCCACCTGCATATCGCAAATCAGATCAAGTCCACAGTACTAAAATCCACAGTATCTGGCTGCTCTTCACCATTAATTATTACTGCATTTCTTCATTTCCCAGAAGATTTAGTACCAAAGTCATATTTAATAATGTTAGTACTTTCCACTTTGGACCACTACTGGATTTAAAGCAAATAAGTATTTTTTTCTTTAAATGAAGAAACAGAAACCCTGTAAAGGTAAGTGTACTTCAGTTTAAAAGTCTTTCTGAAGACTCTCAGGTGCAATTTGTAGATATAGATTTTTCTTATTCCGGACAAGTCCTGGGAATCTTTAAGGGAATGTTTTAGTAATCAGGGTGAAACAGAGCATACTTGTGTAATCTATTTCTTTCCTTTACACACTTCTCCTCACACATGTAACTATCATTAGTTACACTCTATTTCCCATATCTTGAATTCTGTTAACAGAAGTATTTCTATTTTTTTATTTAATTTTCTTTTTGAGGTACTTACATTATTACTGTTGTTGTTGTTGAAATTATTCTGATTAAAATCTGCTTAAAATTTAGATGAACTTATACTTGACTAGATTTTAAATTTAAGTCACAAAACTCTCAATGTTAAACTTTTGGGTGTTGAAACAACTTAAAAGTCTTTAAGTGTGAAGCCAAAATGAGGAGACCATGTTCAGATGAAGAAATATGGTTGAATACTATATTAAGTGACTACTTTTTATGGTCTTGGGGAAAGAGCAAGAAACAGTCAGCTGATTCTGCAACTGGAAAAAATACCCTGTATAACAGAGATGGCAATGAAAATCTATTGTATTTTTATTTTTTGAAAGATAAAAGAGAAAGAAGATGGTGTCTTTTTGAGGGTGAGGAATGTCCACCCTTTAAAGATTTTTAAAAACATGTTTGATAAACATCCCTAAAGAGTTATCTGGCCATATGATTTGAGCCTAGACCTCAAAGAGCAACAGGTACACTGCATTTTGGTTCCAATGCTGAATCTCTATGGTTCTGTGTAAATGAGACAGGAAGAGGACACCTTGTTCTGAGTTTACTTGAACTATCTGTGGTTCTCCTTCCTGCTAGTTTGTTGAACACCTTGTACAACATACTGTGCTCTGGGATCCAGGGCATTTTGAAAATTATATTTATTCTGTTAAGCTGTAGAGAGTGAAAGGAAAGAAAAGAAAAAATTATAAACTCAGCAAACTTTCAACAGAGCTGCTTACACACAAAGCAGAAATCATCATGCAGATTTATTAAGAAACATAGAGAACACATCATCTTTTGGAAAACACTGCGCCTTGAATTGTTGAATCACTCTCCATTTTAATGTGCAAATTTGTTCCCTGGCTTTTTGTTGAAAGGATCAGACCATTTGGCATTTTGTCTGAGACATAAATGCATTAGGAAGATGCAGTATAATTTATTAAAATGTATAAAGGGAACAAAGAATAGGATTAATTTTCTTCTTTTTTTTTTAATTCCAGGGGCACCACTAGGGCATTTAATATGGGTTAAAACAGATTCAAAGAGCTTTTCATTAGACATTTAACATAAATGACTAAGAGCTTAATCAGCACATACCATTTAAATGCATTGAATGGAGGAATTGGACTGTACATAGCATTATAATTTACAGAGTTTTGTTTTTGATTACATAAGGGAAATACATTTTTTATGCCTTAAAAGCATTCTTTTGTGATGTCAAAAAAATGTATAGTATTATTGTTGAGAAAATGGTGTTTCAATTTGGTAGTGAAGCCTAAAGTCACCCAAGTGGAAAAGATAACTAGCAAATTCCTCAAAGTCCTGAAGTTTGTGAGTTTTTCTCTTCAACGCGTCTTTTTCTTCTGGGCCTGATAATGAACATTGCCTCTGCTTTCCACACTGTGTTGCTTGTACATTCTTTTTAATGGCTTTAAAAAAATTGACTTGTGAATACTTCTGGAATGCAGTTTAAACAGAATTAGTGAAAGCATCACTATGCTGGGCTTGCAGCATGGAAGCAGAGCGATCCTGAAAACGTGTTTTGCTTCCTTTTTTCAATCATTTAGTGATAGTATAAAAGTAATTCAGTCTCCACTTAAACAATACCTGGGGTAACTCTGTGTGTATCATCTGTTCCATCAGAGATGATTATAGGAAATTAAAGTGCTGCAGAGGCAAAAGTGGCTCCCATTTTCAGGAACTTTATCAAAATGTTAAGGAAGGATAATATTCTAAAACGCTTACTTCTTAGCTTCTGTTTGCCTTCAGCAATACTGTCTATTACAATCGCTCTTCAAATTGCACTTGCTTTCCTTTCTAGCAAAAGGCATTGTTTTTTTCCCTCTCTTCTCTTATATCTTTGCAGGAGACAATAAAGTATCTCTTCTTATCCAGAAATACTGAGAATTCTTATCAGCAGAAAGGTAAGAAAAAGGAAATATCTCAGCAATGGAGATTTTTTTTTTGTACTCTGTTTTATTTATTTTTTTTAGTAGGTCAGCAAAAGAAAAAAGAAGTTCTATTTTCTGAGATGCTATCCCTTATTGTTAGAAGGAGAGCTGGAAATCAAGATAAAGCTCTTATTCTCTGAGAATGCAGTCACCCTAAAACACATACCTTCATCTCACACTTGCTGTTTCTTCTTTCCCCCTTTTTTTTTTTTTTTTCTGTCTCTTTCTCTCACTGTCTCTTCATCTTCTTTTTTGCTACCTAATAATTTAACTTTAATTTAAATTTTCTTGTAATGGATTTTCTCCCTCCTGACTGATTCTACCTACAGTACTGGAAAATCAGGAGTAAAAACCCACTTTGAGAAATGAGACATCTATTTGTGCATAAAGATACACAAACAAATACACACATATATAGCTATGGATCTCTGTAACTATATATATGGTTCAAATGCATACTCAAATATATGTAAATATGTTTGTGTACATATATATATTTATGTGCATTTATTTTTATAAATATAAGGATATAAAGAAGCTCTTAGAAGCTGGAATCCAGCTCTTGTTATGGAGGCTGGTTGTGTAATGCTCCCAGTGTCATCCATCTGCCTACATTTAAGGCAGTAATGAATTAAGTGGCACAATTGACATTTGCCTGGTGTGGCTGCTTTTTAATTTCATCCTTTCTCTCAGAGCTGTGGCTGGCTGGAACATTATGGTAGTATTTTATTTTCATCTGATTAAATATATACCCAAATTTAGATGGGATTGGAGCAGGGGGTACAAAAATCAGTTAGTTTGACTTGGGCACCAAACTTGGTAGAATCTGTACAGGTTCTTATATCCTACCAGAGTTTGTTCCATTCCCTCAAATTCCTCACTAGGAAATCTTTGTCTTTTGCACAGGTTCCACAGTGAACCATGCCCTGCTTAGTCCTATCCAAGCATGGCACAATGCTGAGAAGGACAGCTGTGCACATTTTCCCTTCCCCCAGTAAACATTCCCATTCCTTCTTTCCATCAGGTTTGGGAATATCAAGACAGGTGAGTCAGGCCCAAGTAGTAGTTGTATATCAGAAAAAGATTATGCTGCCCTCATAACCACTGTCTAAAAATTAATTCTCAATATTTGAAGTAATTAAACACTGGAAATAAATAAATTTAGAAGAAGCTTCTTTGAGCTTATTTTGCTACATAAAGAGCAATTGCTCTTTAGAGTTGCAATTTTTCATCCACTGTTTCTAAGGGATGTTTTCTAACCCTCAGTGTTAGATATTTAAGCTAGGGCAAAGAAATCAAGGCCAGGCTGGATGTGGCTCTGAGCAACCTGGTCTAGTGCAAGGTGTGCCTGCCCATGGCAGGGTGTTGGAAATAGAAGGTCCCTTTGAACCCTAACCATGCTGTGATTCTATGAATCTGTTGTCTTTCTTTATGGCCAGTACCCACTGACTGAATCATCCTCCTGATGACTGAACTTATCAGGATAATGTTTAAATCTGTTCAAAGAATCCCAGCTATCACTTGACTAGGGAAAAAATAAGAAGGAGGCAGTGTTACGGAGGGCATAAATGTGATAAAAGTGCATAGCTTTAAATATTAAAATAAAAATGTTCTCTTTCAGCATAAAGATACTCCCATCTTCACCTCCCTACAGTAAATAAGTAGAGGCTGACAACAAAACTCAGGTCCTGGAAATCTGATGGCCTTCAGAATTGTCCAGTTTGTGGCAATATCTGTGAGCTTTAGCAACTTATCTGGATTATCTGAATCACATCTAAATCAAAGGCACTTCACTTGAAAGAGTTGTCAAAAGTAGTAAGATTATTTTGGTTGTGAATATTTAGAGAATAATTTAAAAAATATTTTTAAGAGCCATCTGTGTCATTGGTAAATATTATTATATTGGCCTGTGGAAGACCTCCAGCTGGAGGAGGTGGATATTCCTGAAATAGACAGTATCCAATCTGGGATAGAAGATCCAATAGAAGGATCAATCTGGGCTAGGGAACAAGTGTGAGATGGAAGCAGCAGCAGTGAGAAACCATAGTGCATGGACCATAACCCTCCCCACGGAGCTGCACAGCTCAAGGGGGCGAGATGGAGTGGCTCAGAGTAAAGCTGAGCCTGGAAAAATGGTGGTGGGAAGAGAAGCATGGCTTTTTTGTTTGGTTGGTTTTGTTTTTTTGGGTTTTTTTTTTTGTTTTTTTGGTTTTTTTTTAATTAAGTCCATTTGAAATGGCAGTAGATTAATTTTCCTTGAGCAGGCTGTTTTGCCTATGATGGTAATTGACAAGTGATCTTCCTGTCTTTTTCTTGTCCCAAAAGCTTTGTCACTCCGTTTTGCTGCCCTGTGCCACTGAATGAGGGAGCAGCTGGATGGACCCTTGGCAAGACCAAGATCAGCTCACTACAAAGACAACAACAGGTTTATCCATCACCTACTGAAATACTTCAGACTGCTGAAGATAAAATGACCAGCTCCATGTACTCAGCACTGAGTGTCTCTTGTGTATCTCAATGAATTTGCTTAAGGATTCTGAGCTGGTATTCCCTTCAGGGACATTTGAAGTTGTGAGATACTTATGAAAATTACACCAGTCCCACAAATTGCCTTGAGATTTTGAATAAAAAATCTAATTACATGAAAATTTGACCTTCTTTTATTAAAGGATTTTATGCTGGTGAAAAACATAGCAGAATTTTGAATAATAGAAATTATTAAAATATTTTTGTTGTGTGCTTAAACCTAAAAACTTATGTTTCCTACTCACCAAGAAACTGAAAACTGTCAAAACCATCCAGCTTGTGATTGATTATGATGCTACTCATCATTGTTTGCTGTAATTTTTGGGGATGAGTGTTCTTTTTTCTTTGCTGGGTTTTTTTAATGGGTATGTACCACTGTGCATGTGTGCTGGCATTTTTGTCTTTGCTTGGCTCCTAGTTGATTTTTACACTTGTCTTGATAAATTATCAAGGGAACTTTTTAGAAATACCCTCTTTGTTTCTCCTAAGCACAACATTAGCAAGGGGTTTTGTCATTAACTTCACTTTTATGCATTAAAAGAGGGAGGGGAAGACACTACATTTTGTGATTTCAAAATGATTTTTCCCTTTTCTGCATATTTTTTTTTCTTGCTCATCACTTAGATTTTTTTTTTCAGTCCCATGTTGCTATTTTGTCAGTGATGACAATATGGAAATCCATAGATATTGGTATTCCAATAGAGATTTGCCTAGCCAAACAGAAGCAAAAAATTACGTGAATACAAATGTATTAACTGCAAAGATAAATCACAACCCGCAGGCAACTTGAATAAGCTGAGGAAAGAGAGGAAAAGGTGTGGGGTGGGGAGTGCAGCTTGAAACCAGCTGGAGTCGGAGGATGGAACATCACACAAAGAAATCAGGAAACATTTATAAGCATAACTTTTTAGTATCATGCAAGCAGAAAATGTAGAGTGATTGAAAAGCAAGCAGGCCCTCAACCCCGCTGCATAGGAAAAGTTTTATTGTCTTTGGAAATCATCTGTGCTCATTGTCAGGCTTTACAACTCTACCTTGGTTTGGGGGTCTTTTTCTTTCCTCTTTTCCTTCTTCTTCTTCTTATAAAGAAAAAAAAAAAAAAAGTTTAAAAAATATGAACTTAGGAAAAGCCAATTTCATGTGCTGTTAATTTAATTCCCAACATAAAACCTTACTTCTTCTGATGGAAAATGAAATTACCCTTTCTACATCCGTTTTATCTGTCAATTAAATTCTTCTTTTTTTCCCCTTTCCTCCCCTCAAAGAAAAAAGAACATGCACATTATTGGTTATATTTTCAGAGCTTGCAACAAAATGAAAATGGGAAGAGGTGGCATTAACTACAGTAAGTACACAAAACCTGCTTGATTATCATGTAAAGATGCTGGAATGACAACCCCAGAGACTTTGAATCTCCTTTGTGAGGTTGTAGATGTCTAGGCTAATTTTCATTTTCCATTTGTCCTGGTATTGCATGGCAAAGCAGTTTTAATAATGGGACTCTTCACAGCGTTAACTATTAACCTTTCTATTTTGTGGTATCTTAAAGAAATGGCTTTTGGAGGCAGCTTTCTCTGCCTGAATCTCTATGAATAAAGATAGGAAAATGAAATGCATCTTTTGGGCAGAAAGAGGGGACATTCACTGTGATCCACTCTGTATGATTAATTTCAGGAAGCTATTTGTCCCTTCTTTATGTTGTCATTATTTGACAGTTATGAAAAAATCACCTTCTTTGGCCTGGCTTGGTTATTACTTTTATTATCTTAAAGCTGACTGGGAAATAGTATTTCCAAAAAAAATAAAAGTCAGCATTTCAAAATTGAAAAGAAAAAAATATCGTGGCAGATTTTTTCTTTGTGTTTTAAATGAAGGAAAAAAAAAAAAAAAACACAACAAAAAATCCTAATAAAACACCTTTCATGACCAAAACAAAGCAAAATTGATCATTTTAGTTTTTTAAGGTTATCCCTAAAAAAAAGCAGATGCCATTTTTAGGTAAATCCTAAAAAAATTATACATCTCAACCATAATAGTTTGTCTTGAGTATGAAGTTGTGAAATGTTCTAATCCTTACCCAGAGCAGATACTGCTGATAAATTGAAAATAAGGCGCTCTTACCTGGCAGTTTTTTTGCAGGGGACTGGCACGTACCAGTGTTGGGATGCTGAGGAGCATCTCCTGGTGCATATTCTCTTTTGGCATTGCCACTACCCAACCTAAGATCCTCTTCTGCTTACCCCTACAGAGGTGCTGGCAGGAGCAGCCACCCTTCAGCTGTGCCAGTTCAGTCGCACAGAATTCCGTGAGTGGATTTAACTCTGATCTGAAGTGGTGAGGTTCAGCCAGACTTCTTTTCTCAGTAACGTTTTTAGAGGAGAATAGCTTGGAGGCTGTGAGCCAGAGGGATGAGCAAATATGTGTCTTAAAACCTCTGCAACCAGATTTGCCAGAGGACATCTGCTATCTTTTCTCTTAAAGAAAAATAAAATTCAAGGAGGATATTCTCCTCCACTGCTCTTTGTCTTCACTGACCTTGAGAAGAAGGACAAGCAAAAGTTAAACACTTTCTGCTTATACCTGTAAGGGTAGGGGGAAGCTTAATGTGAAGTACTTTGCATCTCTCAGGGGTGCAATGAGGGGTATTTCCTGGGTGAAATTCCTCCTACTTGGAGAGTTTTTGCATCGCTGAATGTATGAGAGTCTAAATAAATAACATTGATTTATTTTTTTGTCCAACAGTGTATACATAGTAAACCAGAACTGCTTCAGTTCTGTCACAGCAGAGGCATCTGAGGCATGAATCTCCTCACACTGACATATGCAAAAACCAAGTACAATTTGGTTAAAGTCCAAACTTATGTTATACCAGAGGAGACTGATTGAGTGAAAAATCAGGCCTATAACCTGAAAAGTGCATGTATATATGTATATAGAGCATCATTCTTTTTTTTTTTTTTTAGCTTCACTACATACCCCTGGAAGGCATTCAAATCATGCTTTTGCAGTTATTTGTTACTCCTGAAATGATTAAAGTAAATCACATTGTTTGATATGAAAAATATGTTGTACACACACTTCTGTTTTTCTCAGTGCTCTGCCCTCCATCCTGCATTTTGTAACGTAATCAAAATGTAAAATACATTTTGAAAAATTAAATGAGAGACACATGTGTGAATCATGAGGTTTATTTGCATGTTTGGCCCTTCAATTCATTAGGGATTTTAGTTTTTCCAGGAGGGAAACTGTCACATTTACATATTCTTAGACAGGCATGCAAATATTAGTCAGAAACTATAGTTTATTCAATGCATTACAAGCTCTTGGGCTGCAAAACGGTAATTTCAGTTCTTGAGTAATATATATTTTTGGAAATCTGGCATAATAACGCTGTATCATAGTATTGCCCACTAGGACCACTTACGATTTTGTCAGGTTTTCCATTATCAAGCCTTAAATTCTGGGCCACGCACATTGTATGCCAGCCATATAAATTTGTTATCTGACATGCATGGTCTCAGTCCCAAAGCAAATTTCTTTTGCAAATTTCACAAAGAAAAATCATGGCAGCTTATTCACAACTTCCAGCTGAACCAGAGGGGACACAGCACCAAGAGCAAGAAAACCAACTACCATAAGTCCTTTATGACCACTTCTGTGTTTCTGTGATCTAATGTGTTGCAGAGGTTTGCCGCTGCAGATAGAAATATGCATGCCAAAGAACATACACAATGTAAATGCACTGCTGGTAGCACCTGTCAAGTGGAAAAGAAGCGTCTGTCACCTATCTGGGCAGTGGGACGTGCTGTTTTATATAACTTAGCTTAGCATAAATTCATAAAGTGGTATTAAAGGATGGAGATTACTTCAATGTACACTGAAGTAAATAGTTTGAATCAGCTGACTTTCCTTTTTCCTCTCCCCCATCAGATGTGGAGTTTATTATAAGTGCTAAAATTCCCATGGGTAAATTCAGGACTGGTTAGAGACAAGGTTACCACTGAGGTCAAGAATCCATGGCAGCAAAAACAGCTCACCAGGGTGATATATGTGCTAGAGGTTTCTTTAGCCAGTGTCAGAGAAACAGTGTGATTAGTGTCACACAAGGTGCTACCTTCAGCTTCTAACCTTGATGCCCCAAGACACTTTCACATTTGCATTTATTTACCATGGTCCATAGCCTGGGTGAGGCTTTTTCAGCAAGTGAAGAAAGTTAAAATATTTATCATGAAAAATTGAATTCAGAGATGATGAAGAGAGATATCCTTATAGAAATTCATTGGGAGAGCATACTGATTGAACAGTAGGGACTGAATTAATCAATACACTCTTTCAATTAATACCAACAGGTAGGAAAAGATGACCTATGTGTAAATTTTTCCTTTCTTTGTACTAAAATATTAAGGACAACAATATCTACTGCAAGTCATCACAGGAGCTTTGCAACTGTTCCAATCTCATTTTCACTAGACCATTTGGGGAACTGTGACCAGATGATTGCTTCCACTCACAAAATTTATGTAATGCATTGATATAAAGTAACCCTGTAGAATTTAAGTTCTAGCTATGCAATCAGGAATGCTTCACAGAACCTCTTGACATGGCTAGAGGGGACAAAATTGATAGCTACTGGACTTCTGATACGTGTTTGAAAAGAGAGGGTTTTTTTTTTTTCTCCTGGAAGCATAAATATTAAAATGTTCATGCTTTTCACATATCACAATTTCTGCCAGATTTCTTAGTGTGCAGAGGAGGTGTGCATGTAGAAATCTGCTGTGCTCTAAATGCACATAGGTACCTGAGACTGTAAACTTTTTGAAGGGACTATTGCAATCTGTCATGTTCACGATCCACAGATTTAGGGTTTCTCTGTGCACAGTGGCAGAGTACTTCAATGATCCATTAAGCTGTATGAATGACATGAAGGCTGTGGGTGCATGGTAGATATTTGTACTACACCTCACAATCTACAGCGTGGTTCTTTGAAGATTCACTAAAGGCACTGAAGGTCTGTGCACTTTGACATGACTCCAAACAGTACCTAGGAATTACAGCTTGAAAAAATGTCACTACAGGAAGGTAATGATCATGCTTCTTTATTCTGCTGTGGTCCAAACACAACTTACCTGCAATGTGCTTGCATGGGGAACAATGCCAGCATAAAATAATGGCTCAAGGACTTTTATGAAGTCTTGGAAGGGTTTTACAGATCACACAGATTTCTGTGTTGCAATGCAAAGCCTCATTTAGCTAGTGAATGTCAGTGCTAATGGATTATGTACTTTTTGTCAGGGATCAAGAAAAGTACCTGAAAGAAAAGGTCTTGATCTAATGATGTTCTTTGTTTCCCCTTCTATTTCTGTCTTGTCTTTTCGTAATTTTATATTGTTTGTGAAGAGCTCTTCACAGCTTGGTTTATCACTATCTATTGTGTAGACAGAATCTACCAGAAAAACCCACATGGATGAGACATTTAAATCCTGCTGCAATAGAAATAAATGCAAGACGTGATATTTTATATACTTACAAGAAGATAATTGTCTCTTTGGACAAGTAAAAAATATTGCCCATGATACCAAATCCCAACTTTTTTCAAGATAACTCACTAGCAGAATGTTGCCATCAAATATACTCTTCCTTACTTACTCTTCTGTGTTGGATTTATTCTAGTCACATGTGTGGGTTGAGAAATATACAAAAAAACCCCGGTGCTTTCATTAAGATTAGAAAGCTGCAGCCCTTAAATCATTCATTTATGCAATTTTTAACTGTTTTTAACTAGCACAAAATAGCTCATTGGAATTATGCAAGTATAGATCATTTTAATTTGAATCATTGTGGAATCATAAAGGACTCCGTTCTTTAATTTTGTGCCTTCAAGACAGACACTTTGATTAAAAAATAATAAAGCATGAGAGCTGGAGGGTCCTTGCAGGTTCTTCCAGCTATCATGGATCCCTGATCTTTGGTACTAATTCTTCTCATTAATATTAATAAAGGGCTGATAGGCCATCTCAAAGCATAGTACAAACCCCATGCAATTAATCGCTTGTAGTGTTTTTATGCTTATTTTGCACAATGAGAAGCGATGCCTCAGGAGTCTAAATATCAGTTAATCGATAATATGAAATTCACTGGAAATGAGCCCTTCAACTCCCTTTTTTTTCATAGAATCAGAGGATCATTTAGGATGGAAAAGACCTTTAATATCAAGTCCAACTGTAAACCTGATACTACTAAATCCACCACTAAGCCACATCCCCAAGAACCACATTTGCAGACTTTTTAGACACCTCCAGAGATGATGACACCACTGTTCCATGGGCAGATCACACCTGGGGGCTGCCTCCTTAGCTACTTGTAGAGAAAAAGAAGTTGTGCCTTAAGCCTCCTTTTCTCCATGTCTATGTTGTATGATATATGAAGCAAATGGCCACAGAAAACAGAGAGTAATATTGGGTAATATTCAGGTTTGCCCAAACAGAGTTTGTTCCAAACATGAGTGATCTTCTCTCTGCTGATGCAGTCCATAATATAAAGTGATACTTACATTAATAGTGGTATTCAGTTTCCTGAGCTCTGTAGGCATTTGATGCCATTTCAGACTTCCCAAATTTTCCATGGTCTAGTGGGGGGACCTCCAAAGTAACATGAGGAACTTATATTTAGGAAATTGGAATCTAATTTACAGATTTCTATAAATTGTTGAAATGAAATAATTGTTTTAAATTCCTTTATGTTTTTCTATAGAGGTATCATCAAAACACAGATGGACACAAATTCTAGAGACTTACACATCTGATTTGATCTCAGTTTATATCATGATTTTTATAGCTGTCAAAGTGGTACAGACTAATATGCATACCCTTCCTTCTTCTGTGGATAAAAAGCACAGTCCAGATTACAGTAGATTGTAAGTAAGAAATTAATTTTTCTAGTTTATCAGATGGGTTTCTGTCATCTGAAACAATGTACATTTAATGCAGATACACCATTTTGAGGACTATTCCAGAAACTGAGGCTTATAGTCAATACCTCTAGTCACATTAAAATTATTTTGCTTTTTTTCCTTAGATCTTATTTTAATATTTTGTCTTTCATTTGTGTTAGCAATTTTGCTTTTTAATCTTATTTTACTGTGCTTTCTCTTATTTCTGTCTTGAATTGTGAATTTGCAAAACTGGGTTTCCTATTACCCATTATATCAGAATAGCTGAACTAGGAAATAAGTTTCTAAATAACTTTTTTGCCTTCCTCTACATTCTTATGTGGTAGAAAATCTGTTTGGGTTTTCTTTCTCAGTGACACATTTTTCAGCACACTGAAGGATTTCTGTACTTGATGTACCTGACATGGTGCTTGGAAGAGTCTTCTTTTATTCTTCAAGCATTGCACCACATCAATGCCCTTAAATTTTAAGTACAGGGAGATTATAGCCCAAAAGAAGTTTTGCTTAGCAGTGCTTTTTTCTAAACTTTCCCAATTTTCAGCAGGATTAAAACTAATTACATGTTGCTTATTTTTAATTTTAAAAAATAATAATAAAAGAAAAAAAAAAAAAAACAAAAAACAAAAAGAGGAAGAGGAGACAATACAGAAAAATTTGCATAGTGCCCTTTGCTTCTCCTTTCAGTGTTGCAGTTTTTATGGTGTAAAATGCTGGTGTTTAGGTTCCTTTTCTTCCTCAGTTCTACATAACAGAAAGGTGATTGCAGGAAAGTAGATGGAGCACCATCAATAAAGCCTTTAGAACAGGTTCCTGAAAATTTGGATGTGATAGCTATGCTGTTGTGTGGCATCCCTCAACTGCACATGGTTTTGGTCAGCAAAATGAAAACTTCTCTCCCATCCTGACTATATATACAAAGATGACTTGTTGAAACTATAGAACAAAAAGGGAAATGGTTTGGGATTTCTTTGTTTTTAAATACAATTATAATACTGTACTAAATTTTTTGCATTGCTGTAAACCAATAACCCCAGCTGACAAAATGTACTGCTTTCTCTGCTACCCTTCTGCTCCCTGGTAAGGAGGAGAATTGGGAAAAAAAGGGTAAACCTCCTGGACTGAGATAAGAACTCCTTCATATCTGTAAAAAATACATGACAAAATAATAAATGATATAGTATTTAATAAATAATATAATATTTAATGCTACTAATTGTCCTGAAAATGAGAGAGAGGAATAAAACCCAAGAGAAACAAGTGATGCACACCAAAATTTCTCACGACAGGTTGGCCAATGTCCAGCCCATCCCCAAGCAGTGATCTGTCCCCTCTGGACAGCTCCCCCAAGTTTGTATGCTGGGCATGATTTCTTACAGTATGAAATATCCTTTGGCCACTTTGGGTCATCTGTCCTGGCCATGTTCCCCCAGTCCCTAACGGCTTCTTGTGCCTCTGCTCACAGGCAGAGCAGTCCTTGATTTAGAATAAGCACTGCTGAGCAACCACTAAAACATCACTGCCTTATCAACCTTATTCTCATACCAAATCAGAAACACAGCACCATTACAGATATACTAGGAGGAAAATTATCTCAGCTGAAAACAAGTCAGCTGGGGATGGCCACGTGTGAGGATGTGGTCTTGCAATGTTGAATGACCAAGAATGTCTCCACTTCCTTGTCATTTGTATTCAAATAGACATTTTTGAGCTGTTGTGCCTACTGGTATAGATGGTGCTTAAAATAGAATTCTCTCTGACAAAGAATCCCTACAATAATTTTTTATTGCTGTTCTGTTGTTGGTTTTATGTTTCATCATGGTACAGAAATTGGATTTGAAGGGGATTGGGCTGTGGCTATTTCAGATTGCAACACTCCGGGGCCTGCAGCAAAGGCTTGTTCTGCTTCATGTGTCTCACAATAACTGGTTAAATCCTGCAGCTATTCCTGTGGGCCTTTTACAGCTGGGTGAAGTATTTTTAGCAAGAGAGAAGTACATTTTTATGCACACCTCTACCTGTATTGTTTTATCAACAAGTATGAATTTATAAGGTCAAGTCTCATCCTTCAAGTAGTCTTCGTATACACATGCACACATGAAAGAAAATGGTTTCAGGAAATGTCAGAATGCTTTATATCAACATTTTCAGAATGAACTGGAATGTTTCATTTCAAAATGTCATTTTCATTTTGAAATTGATCTTTTTAAAGGGTAAGAAAAGGAGAAAAAAAAAAAGTCTTAAATAACTTGAAAATGAAACACAACATTTTCCAATTTGAACAAAACTTCCTGACGTATAAACCTAAACCCATTGATTTATTTTTGTTTCTTTTTACCACTGAACTCCAGTCAGATATTCTCACAAGTGTTTTAGTCGTATTCCCAACCAGTGGTCAGCTAAAAGTGCAGTGCACACAGAATGTACCTTCAGGTGTGTCTTTCACAACTGGAGGTTGTGAACTTGGCTTCAAGGCTGTGTAATTCCTTATCCTGCTCTATTGAGAGTGATGGCACCTTAAAATTGCTATTAAAAAAAAATTGTCCAAGAAAGATCTGCAAAAGTGTAAAAAGTACAATTTTACCATCTGTAAGGAGAATCTGCAGCAAAGCAGAAAACTCCAGGGATTTCAACATGTGCAACCATACAGTTTCTCCTGATTTTTCTTTTTCCTGGGTTCTAGATTGCTTGGAATCCACTTTATACACAAGGGCAGCAAACAGCCCCCTCCCAGGAACCCCTTCTAATCAGCAGGTTAACAACAGCCAAGAGCTAACCACACATTACTATCGTCTTCTGGTTCACTGTGCATTCTGATGAGGTCATGAGTGTAAAATTCTTCTTTTTTTTTTTTTTCAACTATTATTATGTATTTTTTTTTTTTTTTTCCACAAGTCCAATATTGCAAAAAGTACAAGAGGAGACATTGCAAATAATAAAAGGTGGAACAGTCTGGCATCGATTCTAATTAAAAATAAAGAAAATATTGTCTTGAAATTAATCAAAGATTTTTACCTTGTGAATCTGCTTATTCTATAAAAATCTTGTCTGAAATGTAACATCTGGGACAATTTTTTTTTCATGTCATTGTCATTTGATGCAGATGATACTAACAGCCTGAACAAGCCAGGCAAACAATTACCTCTCTCTCTCTCACGCCCACTCACAAACTCCTTTCTCCGATGTCATTAACCTACCCAGCTATTATGAAGGACTTGCCACTGCTAAACTCTGACATAAATGTGCCATTCATCATACCCTAAGAATATATCAACAAAGAATTAGAAGCTAAAAATACTACTAATAGCAATTAGTGCAGTTCCATGCAAAGTGGGTCTTGCAACATATTTCCTACTTTAGATAAAATAAAGGTCTGATTGTTCAGGTCTGGGTTGTGTTTCAGCACACTCACTTCTAGTATCCCATGACATTTTAGTTAAAACAAATAATGAAAAATTTAATTAAGGGAATAAAATAGATTAGTTCTAACTACTAGGGATAGACTTGTGTTACAGAGAATTTTTTCCCATAAATACCTGTATAGTATTTCTCTTTTGTGCACTCAGATTAAAAATAAAAAGCGAAGGAGAGATGGTCTGGTATGACAAATCATGCCAGAGGGTGGCAAAACCAATCTAAACAGTTTGGATGGGGCTTGTAGCTACCTGGCCTAGTGGAAGGTGTTGGAATTTGATGGTGTTTAAAGTCCCATTCTAACCCATGGCAAAGGAGTTGGAATTTGATGGGTTTTAAAGTCCCTTCCAACCCAAACTGCTGGGGTACTGAAGCACCAAACCATTTTATGATGCTATAGTTATGGCTGAACTTGATAATCTTAAAGGTCCTTTCCAAACTAACTGATTCTATTATTCTATAATTTTGTTTTTGGTCCAAGCTTTCTCTTCTCCTGGCTCCCTCATTTGCTGTGTACATTCATTTGATCTCTTTCTGGGCAGATCCAGTTAACTTTTTTTGTAGTAAAGCATATTCAGTTTATTGTCAATTTTCAAACATGTATGAATTATACACAAATAAAGAGGGAGGAGATCATTTCACTTTCAGCAGTAATGAGCCATTTAAACTTCAACTTCATGCATGTTTTCTTTATTTCTGAATTCAGTAGGATAATATGGCCTCCAAAATATTTAAATTATTTACTGTAGCTAAAGTCAATGGCTGTAATGTACTAAAGCTTTGAACTTTTTGTTTGTTATGTTTTGTTTTTGTGGGTTTTTTTTTGTGGTACAGGAAGTCACATTATACAAGCAAATAACCCCAGTCAAACTGGATCCCTAAGAAATGCTGAAATCAATTCCCAAGGAGCCTCCAGAGGCAGTTCATAGCTGATGAGAGGTGCATCCAGCTCATTTCCAACTAGAGAGAAGATGCATAAGATAATGACAAAAATCACTATAATAAAAAAAATATTTACAGAAAAAAAGTCTGATTAATCCCCCCAAGATATCATCTCCAAAGCTTTAACTAAATCCTTGGACAGAAATTAATTTTTCTGCCATTATTTACAAAAATCTCATTTTAAAACAAAGAATTATCATAGGAGGAGACTCCAGAAAGCCCAGATGTGTTTCATTCTCTCATGAGAGTAACTAACAGGACCCCACTGTGATAATACTTGAATGAACAAACTCTTTCCTCAAAGGACTTGCAATTCAAATGAGTAGGCATGCAGGAATAACAATATGAAAAATTTTGAGAGGAATTCTCAAATCAAAGAATGCTTGCACAGTTCACCTGCTGAGACACAAGTGCTCAGACTTGGTAGATATTTACTTAAGAGATATGAGAAGTTATGATAGAATTTACTGAGTTGGAAAGTACCCATCAGGATCATCGAGTGCAACTCCTGGCCCTGAGAACCCATTTTAGAACTGCCTGCTCCACAGTAGTTGAAGAACTTTTGCCCCCCTTAGCAATAGGGGCAGAGAGGGTGGTGTGTCCATCTTTCCCAGTCCAATGGGTTAATATAGAGTAGTTTGTAGCTTCAGTTTATATTCAGAGTTGTGATTTACAGCAGCAGAGAACTGAAAACTCCACAGATTCTTCCAGCCCCAGCACAAAGGTAAGACAGAAAAATATGGAAGGCAGATTTCCTCAAATACTACAGTGAAAATACCAAGAAGCCTGTTGCAGTGAACCATGACCAACCAGCATCAGCCGAATCAAGTAGACCAAAAGATCCATTTATTTGATGCTTCAGCAGCCCAAAAGCCTTGAGCATTCAAAAGGCTGTGAAAAATATATAACTCCAAGCCTTACCATTGGCCACAGCCCTCCCCTCCCCTTATTTCTCATGTTTGGTTGCCTTCACAGAGAGTTCTGTGTTCCTCAGTAGTTCATTGTCCCTCGTTACTCCCCGCTGCCTACCCCTTCTGCCATTTGCTGTAATTCCCTCTCCCCGCCTTTGTTAACACCCCCTGGCTGACATTCCACTGCTTACTGTGTGTCAGGGTAAAACCCACCCAGAGGCCTCGTTGCTTTGGCTTTCTCTGTGGATTTCCCTCTCTCCAATAAACGTGCTCCCCCACCAAGGAGTCCCTCTGCTTCTGCCCTTCCTCCTTCGCACGCCCTCGCTCCTGGTGGGTGAGGTGAACATGAGCCGGTGCTTTGCCTGCCCTCTCCCACCACAATTCCCCTTCTGCCCACCCCTTCGGAGCAGGCAGAGTTTGCCCAGTGCCCCAGACAGTGTGCTAGCCAGAGGGCACCGTGACAGAAGCCATTAATTTGAAGCCCATAAAAAGTAGTGTTTTGATGAAATGAAGAAAATTCCCACAAATTCTATGGGAGTTTTAACAGAGAAGACGACCTTCTTTGCCATTGGCAGGTTTGCCCAACTTAATTTTGGACATTTTTCCATTATTAATTTAAAGTTATTAAATGAACAAGGATCAGCAGAAATAGCAAAAAAAAGGCAGTGGCAATTGCTGGAGCTATAATTCACAATTTGGCACAGTTAGCTGCATAATAGGATTGTACTGTAAGCAAGGAATCACACACAACCTATCTGTGATATGTTTCTCCCTTTCTTAAATAATTCTTTAAATACAAATTAATGACTAAACTCCTGTTCCCTGAGGATCAAAAGCACCTGTATCTCTGCATATTTGTCAACGTTAGCATTAAAACCCCTCGGAAATTGCGAGCAAAGTGCAGTTCAGTGACAGTGTCGAATTGAACTCCAGAGTTCCACTTGCAGCTAACATCACTCAGACTATTTCTGCTGGGTATCCCATCTGTTTTACACCTACAAGCTGATAGGCAGGAACATGAAGTCTCACTGGTCAGTGCTGATGGTCATACATACCTTGTATGTTCAGCGACTGAAATACCACAGTGTAGGGAGCAGGTGTAAATTACCCAGAAGCTGTCGGATTGGTGGTGCATGCTTGAAACAGCTGTAAGGGGTCCTGAACAAAGCATAGCAGTTGTAGTGAGAAACCTATTAGCATATGCATGAATAAGTGGGTGTGAAAATGCTGGCTAACAACATGCAGTGTGTACTGTATTCCAGCTGAGTAGGTGTAAAAAACATCCTCTTGACGAAGAAGTGTGAATTTCAGGGAGACAAGCCTGATGAAAGATAAAGATTTGTGTTTGTTTCATTTGTTTAGATAAAGGGGCTTGTACTTTTGTGGTGTTATTCTGTCATAATTAGGTGAATTTTGTCCCAGTTTAAGGCAAATAAAGCAAGGTAAAACAACAGGACAGCAACTTCGTAGGACTGAGAATCACAATAGGTTTTGAACCAGCTCTTTGAGGTCAAAAATGTAAGTTTCTCACTGGTAATAGTCATCAGAACTTCAGTGCCTTCACCAGGCTACACAGAGGTCATGGCCCAGACTTCTGTATGGCTCTTTGTTGTATGTGCCTGTTAAGACTACCACTAAAAATCGAAAGAGAAACTGAGCCATCCCTTTGCTGGAGATCATAACTGTCCACTAAAAAAGGACGCTTAAAAATTCTGCTCCTGGGCACTTGAGGGCATTTCACATTTCAGCCGTTCACAATTTATATTTATTTGAAAAATTGTGTTGCTCGGCAGTCTTTTCTAATAGCAATATAATGGTATTGCAGCTGGAATTTAATGGTACACTATTACACTTCAGGGCAACCACAGCATGAGTGTATCAATTCTGGGATGAGTCAATGGTGAAAAAGCAATATTGAGGTCATATTTTTCCTCTTTCTGTACATCAGTGAGACAGAGGTATAGGACTTTTGGCAGAAATGTAAAAGATTATTTTTTAGTGATCTAGTTTTATTCTAGACAAATTTCTATATCTCTTACTTGAAGGTTTGCTGTTCTACCTAGTTCTGTTCTCTGACAGGAGCTGTCACAGGGATATCAGAAGAGTTACCAACAAAGCAGTAAATGACACGATCTTCTACCTCATTTGCCTTTGTTTTTAATACAACTTTTCAGCATTCCTTGAAACTTATTTTCTGTCACAGATAGAGTGAACATGTGGTTGACACAACGCGTTGTGGAATGCAATAAAGCTTTTGTTGGTTCAAAAGCTCACTTTTAATCCAGAATTTGAGAAAATGGCATCTCTTTTGTTATTAAACTTTGGGTTTTGCAGCTGATAGACATGTCATTTTTAAAATGAGACCAAATCAGATGTATTCTGTGTTTTGCTGTAGGGGTTCTAGCTTCACTACCTCACTTACTGAGAAAAGACATCAGACATAAGACTGGCCATGCTGGATCAGACCAGAGGTTCACTTAAGTCAATATTTCCTTTCCACTACTACCCAAAAGCTGATAACTAAAGCAAAACAGAATAACAAGCAGGTCTGTATATATTTTCCTGGTGCACTCTTATAGACTTCAGTGCTTTGTGCCTTGGAAATTTCTTGAGCTAGTGGTTACATGTTTCTATTTAGCAGCCTTAGGTGGATTCTTCTTTGTTTTCTTTATGTGGCAATTTCTTGAATCCATGTAAACTATTAACTGTTAAAGAAACAGCAAATTTTTCTACTATGTTACATCTATCTGAAAGTCTATACATATATAACTATTTGTGTATATATAGCTGTAGGTATAAATAAATACTATAAAATAGCAGTTACATAGAAAACAGAAAAGGATTCTATATTATTGCCATTGCTGCAATAATCTTCTTCCTAGAAAAATTAAAAGGAATAGCAAAATCTCAAGTCAACTTCCTGATCACAAATCTCTACAGGTTTGATAAACTACATTACCTTGCACTGATCTGCATGAAATTGTTTAACTTGGGAAAGCAGTCATCACCATTCAGAGACACACAGGGAGGACATATTTTTGCAGCCTATGATTAACGTCCTTATCTAAGTGGCTATAGATCTTCAGCTACTGTCAAAAGCATTCTAATTAATTGTATTTTGAAAACTTATCAATGGATAGCATAAATAAATAGTCTTGCAAACCAATAAGGCATTTTAAACCTTTTTCAGAAGAATACTCAAGTGAAAATCTGCTTTATTTCCTTTCACTCTACAGAATTTGCTGCCTAATAGCTGAGCTTCAGAGATGGAGATATGTAAGTATTAGGACAATAGAAAACTATGATATTCCCCCATTTTATCATGGTAAATCTAGAATTTGCTGGCACAAAACCACAAGTCTGTACTGAAGGGACGGTATAAGGTCTCTGAAGTGAGTACAGCAGTCAAAACTGTGCAACAAACAACAGCTTTTATATTATTCGGGACTAGTGAAAGTTTTAGGGCACTTGCAAAACTTAGCTGGAAAGCTATGTAGAGGAGAGAGGTCATGTAAAGGAAAGGGAGGATGAAAGGGCTAAGTGGGCTTAAAACTGGAGAGGAGGAGGAATCCTTCACAGCACATCACCTACCTGACTGCATCAGGACCTGGTCAGCTTTTAACTCCACCTCGTACATTCCTCTTCAGAAGGACTGAAGCTTTCAGCAACTTGCAACTCAGAGTAAAGTAGGCACAGTAAGTTTTCTGAATAACAGTTTTAGCTGTAAAGGGCTTTTCTGTGCTAATTTTCACTGTGTGCATTGCTACAAGTACTAATAAGGAAAAAGGATTAGGCTTTTATTTTGACTGTTAAACATTAATTAAAGTAACAATAAAGCCTTAGTTTCAAACACAAGAGATACTGTTCCCTTTTGCACCAACAACATTTTGAGTGTAACGCTATCAAGAGAGGAGATTTCTATCTGTTGGGTATAAAATAAACCAAAAGCAACGCAAAATGAAATTTAATCAGATTTTATTAATAAAAAATAAACTTAAATGCACACATAAAAACAGGGAAATTATTATGAATTTCAAATTTTTTTGCTATAATGATCCCCCTCCTCCATTTTTTCAAATGTCATCCCTAATTCTGTATTGTGTCATGCCATCATAAAGACATCCATTTAATCAAAAGCCTTCTGCACCTGGGACACTGCTAGTCAATATGTAGTAAACAACCCATGTCTTCCAATCTAAAGTGGGGACACTATGTTCCAGAGAGATTCATTGATCTCAAATGGCAGAGTTAGTCTTCTTTTGTGAAAAGAATCTTTCAAATAAAGCTACTTGAGTGTTTGAAGGTGTGAGCACTTTGATGTTTCAAAGCCTCAATTATTTAGGTACCACAGAGCTGAGCATTGTGCATCTGCCAAAGTCTCGTTTAAAAAGCTCAGATGGCTAAGATGTCATGTTCTTTTCAAAGTCTTCTAGTGACTGAAATTAAGAGAAAAGCCCTTTCATTTCAGTGACTCCTAAGGCTCTCTCAGCAGCTACTCTGTTGTGCTTCAGCATGACACCATTAAATGCTTGCTTGCAATTTGAGTACATTGTCAACAGAGCAGATGGATTCTAACTAAGGAAGTGGTATTTATGCTGATAGACTGTGGTAAAAGAAAAACAAACAACCAACCCTCCCCCCTCCAGCTCCTGGTGTATCTTATTAAAGGATAAGATTCAAGTGCCTGGCTGAAAAGCAGTTTTACTGATACCATCATCTTTAATAATTAATTCAGTTTTGTCACCAGCACTGTGTAAAAGCAAGTGCTTACCTATCCTCAGTTTACTACAGTTGAGGAGAGAATAATTCCAGCAGTGGTGATCATGCTGCTTTCTCTTACTATTAACCTGTTATTATTCCTACATAGACTCTTGCACTGAGCTGAATTATGGTAATTCAGCAAGATCTGGCCCACAGAGCAAAATGTGGTACCCAGACAGCAATGAGATCACCCTTTAAATGAAATGCTTGAATAAAAGCAGTTGGTTGAGAGAGATAAAGAACAATTTACAGGTGGTATTGTGAGTGTGGAGACACAGGTTGAACTCAACTTTAGGCTCATAACTGAAGTATTTAGGCTAGAATACTTTAGATAAATTACTTTCTGCTACTTTTTTAGCTGCTGGAAAGCTACAGGAATCTCCAGTGAGATTCGGATGTAAGCAGAGTAAATTGTCACTTCAAGAAGTATATTTTTCTATTTGGTCATATAAATAGACTAAGGTACTAAATAAATTGTCTTCTCTGAGAGCCTAAAATTCAATGGAATTAACATTTGCCTTTCCGTTTATGAAATAAGATGTGTTGTTCCCTGATTAAAAAAAGGAAATAACATAAAGAAGCAAAAGACAAGTGGAATTGTTAAAGGTACAACACATGAAAGAGGTAAGAGACACAAGCTTTTTAGAGATCTATATGATTCTTTAGGGTAGATTCCAACTGTATTGGACAGAAAATTGCAGCAGTTCTGAAAAGATAGATTATTCAGTCAACCCATTTTTGGTATCTTTCTGTGAAACATCTCATGGACAGTCACTGAATGGACCACCAACGTGTTAGGTTTATATGATGAGATTTTGTTAGTGCAGGGCCCATAAGAGTGGCATCTCTGAAAAAGCTGACAGAAGCTTCCTTCATGTCCAATGGAGCCAGTGGCAGCTGAATCCACAGAAGAACCCACCGAGCCCACCGCTGATGGGGGTAACACTTCCAGGATAATGTATTCAAGAAAGAGGAAAAAGCCCTTTGCCATGGTAACTACAGCCAGAGAGGAGCAAGAAGGTGTGAGAGGAACAGTCCTGCAGACACCCAGGGCAGAGCAGAAGAAGGGGCAGGAGCTGCTCCAGGCTCTGGAGTTCAGATTCCCCGGCAGCCCCTGGAGCAGCCCATGGTGAGGCAGCTGTGCCCCTGCAGGGAGGGCACGGGGCAGCAGAGATCCACCTGCAGCCCCTGCAGGAGCCCAGCATGGAGCTGGGGGATCCCCAGAGGAGGCTGTGACCCCATGGGAAGCCTGTGCTGGAGCAGGATCCAGGCAGGACCTGTAGAGAGAGGAGCCCAGGCCAGAGCAGGTTTGCTGGCAGGACTTGTGACCCCATGGGGCACACTGGAGGAGCCTGTTCCTGAAGGACTGACCCCGTGGAACAGACTTGTGCTGGAGCAGTTAATGAAGAACTGTCTCCTGTGGGAATGACCCACACTGCAGAGGTTCATGTAGGTCTGCCTCCCACAGGAGGGATCCCATGTTCAAGCAGGGGAAGGGTGTGAGGAGTCCAAGCCCTGCTGAGGGAGCAGCAGCAGAGACAGTGTGTGATGAACTGACCACAGCCTCCATTCTCTGTCCCCCGTGCTACTGGGAGGGAGGCAGTAGGGAACTGAGGAGTAAAGTTGAGCCTGGGAAGAAGAGATGGGTGGGGGAAGGTGTTTTCAGCATTTATTTCTCATCCCTCTACCCTGATTTTCTTGGTAATAAATTTGTTTTTTTAATTAAATTGAGTCTGTTTTTCTTGTGACAGTAACTGGTGAGTGATCTCCTCCTGTCCTTACTTCAACTCATGAACCTTTTGTTGTATTTTCTTTCCCTTGTCCGATCAAATAGAGGAATGACAAAGTGGCTTTGGTGGGCACTGGGTGTCCAGGCAGGGGCAACACTGCTGTGATGCTGGCCAGCAAGTTGTCCTTTCCTGCTTGTAGTGCCCTACCACCACTCTATTTTCATACACAGGGCCCTTCATTTTGGTTCTCAGTGAGTACTTGGTATGTGGGTGGAGAACTGAGGTCTGAGGCATGAACATGCAGTGTTTCACCTTGGAAGCTGAGCACAGATGTACAGAAAGATAGATGTTTGCATTACTTGCAACAAATCTAGTATCTGTTGACATTTTTTAAAATACTTATCTCCTATTCTCCCATGTAGAAAGAAATTACTTCTACTATTTTTTTTTTTTTTTTTGCTAATCTTCCCTCAAGAGAAGAACAATGTCTACAGATGCAGAATTTAGACCAAAAACTGTGCAGTTACTAGGTCTCATTTTCTTGCAATAAGGATCTTTCAGTTCTAGGCATGGACAGCTAGGATGTGGGTATATAATTATTGGGTGTGAAGGTTTTTAATGGAAAAGATTTAAGTCAACTAAGAGTTGCGAAATTCACTAGGGACACCCTAGGAGTTAGAAGCCTCACATAAGGTACTGTGAACTTCCCTGAAACTCTGAAATGAACTACTTATATTTCATCATTTCTCTACCATCTTCAGCTAAAGGACATGCAACTTCTGTTTATACTGAGTATTACATGCTCAGGTTTGTTTTGGGTAGGTAAAAATCTTCTGTTATTTTTGGTTATCTTTTTCTTATTTTTATTGAAAACATATACCTTGAAATATCTAACCATATTTTTTTCTGGTTTTCCTTTTACAATCATGACCATTGCTCATCCTTTATTTTAAGGCCAAGACTTGGCTAAGTTTTCAGTTCAATTAGCCCCATAATAGTATTTAACTGCACAACTTTGAGAGAATTTGACACCTTGATCACTCTTCAGTCCTTTCACAAAACTGTGTGCTGAGGTTGCCGGGCAAGAAGAAATTAATATAACCATTTAGGCAATTGTTAATTTGTATGAATTTCTCAGTTCAACTAGCTGTAGAAAATTCACTTCTACTTGAAAACAAGCAGGGGTGTTAAATTAGCTCAGCTTCTTCCAGATGTGTAAAGCAGGGGGAGATACCATGACTGTCTTCCCTGAAATCTCAGCATGTATACAGTGGATGACAATTAGAAAGATAGATGGACATAGCAAGTTGCTCCAAGCCCTTATGCTGAGCAACTGTATTAATTATCACTGCTTTGTATTGCACAGACAGGTAGGTAGTCACACCATTATGAAGCAAGTTAGATGTGCTGTCTAAACTGGATGCATCAAATGCCTCATTTCAGTGTACCTCCCTTAAAAAATATCGAGATGAGAATGCAGATATATCTGTTGTGTCTAAGAAGAAGAGAAAAATCCATACTGTTGTTAGTGAGATAAAGCTGCAGGTCAACATAGTTTTAAATTAATTTTTAGTTGAATTTTAAAATGTAAGGTGGGGACAGAGAGAGAACTGAGTAGGAAGATAAAAAAAGGAGGAAATCATAGGAAATAATAGTAATACTACTACTACTACTACTACTACTACTACTACTACCAACCACCCCAAAGCTAATTAGTAAGCTAAATTAACTTTAATTTTTCTCATTTATTAAAACATAGTCAAGTCTTTGATGGGCTATGAAATCTGGTATCCCATCAATTACACTCTCAAAAGATTTCTGGAACATTTTTTTAAGTGAGAAGTAAGTAAGTTATGGGTTTGTCTTTTAAAGTGTGTTTTATTATGTCATTACTTCAAATAATGTCAGTAACTCGGTACCAGTTTGAATGGTTATGGAACATTTGTAATTCAAGGGGGTGTGATTATCAGCATATATTCCGGTATAAAAAAGACTTTAGCCAGATTACTTTTTATCGGCTCATGAATTTAGATGCAGTTCCTTTAGCTCCATAACACAGCTGTCTGAGGGTAGATATATGCAGTCCTTCAGACTGGCTGCCATTGAAAACTTGTAGTGTGAACCTTGATAGTTTGCATTGGGAGGAACTCTACTGGTTCATGGGTAAAGACATTTTGAAGTAAAGGAAAAAAAAAAAAAAAAAGTGGAACTGAGAACTGAGAGTTATCCAACCATTTAATAAGCTGAGATCTGGTTTTGAGTCTCATCCTGTGGACAAAATGTGCTGGTCAATCACCTGAAGCCATTCAGTAGATTTAATGCAGGTTTTAGCTTCTTACCTAAACAAACAAAACCTGTACTCTGTCTGACACGAAACCATTAATTTAAATGCCAAATTCATTTTTTACACTTAATGTGTTTGCATTTAGATTCTAAAACCATTTGCAAAGTGTGGAGTTGGCAAAATTCATTGTGCCAGCAATTTTCCATCCATTGAAGATTAAATGCAGCACATTCTGTATACACCTACGTGACTATCACACACGGCACCATAACCCAGCAACTTCAAATTATTTAATTGGCAAGCTGCATGACTCTGAAAAAAGCCAGAGAAATAATGCAGAAGTTACTCATGTGAACTTGGTCAAATGGTTTTTAAAAGGTGACAAAAAAAGCCTTCTTGTGAAGGAAGACACAAGTCATGCTTCTGGTTAATGTAGATTAGAGTTTGTAATATAATGTGTGCATTTCTGTCAGGAGAGAGCTGAATGCAGGCACAACTTACTGACTGATCTATTGTAGCTGGACTTTGTCAGCTGAATGCTGTGAGTAAAAGACTCCCTTATTAGACACAGACAAAGATTAGGAACTAAAGGGCAGAGTTTAGAGGGGGAAAAAAAAGATAAGGATTTATTTCAGCAAAGTAAATAAGTTTAGGAAATATCAGAGTACTATGAAGTGAGAGGAAGGAAAGTTTTAATGGTTCCTTGCAGCTCCTGAGCAGACTCTGCTGTTGTAGGATATTGACCACATTAACAGGAGATTTTGCAAATTGATTTACTCAGTGTTCTGAGAACTAGCTCGGGCATAGCTTCATGTCAGTGAGGACTGCAAAGCTTAGAGTGTTTTTAATGAAAGGAGGAAGGAAATAGAACAGAAAGTTATTCCTTTCTCCCCTGACATAGATGCAGAAAGTTGTAGAAGAGCTGCTTAGTTCATATTCTCACAGAAAGAGAGAACTGGTGTAATATACTGTAATGCAGAAATAGAGGGGGGAATGATCTGTAGTTATTGCTGAGTGTAAAGGTTTTAACAAGATTATTATGGTCCCCAGTTTTTGATAAGTGCAATAATACATGTTGAGAATAGCTGACTCTTTGGGGCAAGACTTGTGAACTGGCATCTTGGTGTCTGTTGGGAGGTCTCAATGTGCATCTTAGACAACTTCATAATTCATTCTCCTGCTGTTAAATGTTGTTAAACTTGCTTAAAAAACAAGTTGTGTGTCATCTATTTTGTCTCAGGTGACTATAAAATTGTGCTGATGCTAAATGCTTGGAATATTTTAACTGCAGCTTGCAAGGATCCACAGAATTGATTGATGCCCAATCCAAACATTGTACTTGTGCTGCATGAGATAAACATAATATGAAGAAAAAAATGTCAGGGGGGTTTATTGTTGGGTTTTGGGGTTTGTTTTGATTTGGTTCATGTTTTGGGTTTCTTCAAAGGGTTTATTGGTTGGTTTGGTTTTGGGTTTGGGTTTAGTTTTTTGAGATTTTTTAATTAGTGTGGAAAAGCTACTAAAGTTGTAAGCAAGAAGAACCTGACTTAACAGGAACAGGGAAAAGACTAGTTTGAAGGGAGCCTTTTCTACAGCGCAGCAACTGCAGAGAAACTTTCCCCCTATTCCTTGTCCTCTAAGACCCATCCTGTAGCAGCAGTAAAAGAAATAATACAAACCAGGGTGTAGTTTATGTGTTGTTGGTACAGCACTTTGCCAATGGTAAGTGCTATGCAAGTGCCATTATTAGTATTATCAGGTGAGTTTCTCCTAGCATAAAAGAGAAAAATTGCATCCATATAACTGCTGTGTCTTGGGTCTCTGGGAATTTTTAATTAATACATTAGGACTGAAGCTTGATGTTAAAGTACTAGGACCTTTATGGACTATGCCCACCTTTGCTGTGGCCTACTCACATTTTTTGACCAATTTATTATCCCTTACTTTGCATATTTGTATTTACACATCTTGAATCTGGTGTGCCTCAACTTTTTCTTTTTTTTTTTTTTTTCCCAAGTATTTTCCTCATTCAGAATGTATTTGAGTACAGACCTAAAGCATACACTGATATCCCATTGCCACCAATGAGATTTAGGCATTTTCCTAAAATTTGGTAGTTTGCTGAAGAAGAATGTTCTGCAAACATAATATCCCACCTCCATAATAAAGCTAAACAAAAGAGTGGCAGAGTAGAATTCCTCATCCAGTAATTCATTTGGAAGTGACAGAAAAAATAATATAAAATCAAATAGTCTTTTTTTTTCTGCAAAGGTAACCTGATGCCATCTGTAATGTACAGTGAAGCTAAGAGGTACTTTGATATGATACTATAACATGAGAAATTAATTTCCCTTGTAAGTACTAGCTCAAATGCTGATTCTTTTTCAGATGATTTTGGGTTGTTTTGTTGGTTGGGGTTTTTTTGGGTATTGTTTTTTTGGGGTTTTTTTGTTTGTTTTTTTTTGTTGTTGTTTTTGGTTTTGTTTTGTTTGTTTGTTTTGTTGGGGTTTTCTTTGTATCTGTAAGGGGTTCTTGTTTGTTTGTTCATTCTATTGTTTCTAAAGATTGACTGAAACATAAGTAAGTCAAGTGATTTGCCTGGGTTCCCCTTCCAGTGAACAAAGGTGTGAACCTCTTATATGAGCAACTGTAGATAATTTTGGTCATTAAACATCAAATATGCACCTTCATTTTGTTAAACACTCAGTGTAGCCATAGTTAAATGACAACAAGAAGTGACTGTGTCTCAGCACTGATCAGCAGCAGGCATCAATCATTATTCTGGCAACGAGCTTCAGGAACACATCACTTTGTAGCAAATCTGGCAGGTTTGAATGGGATTATTTCGAATTGGTTTACCAGTAACTGTCATGCCCAAAATCTCAACACAATAAGAATTCATCACTGGTGCCAATCACAGACTTTGTGCCAACCTCAGTTCCCATCCTGGATAGTCTTGATCCACACTGATGCTACAAACAGAATTACCAGGCCTCAACGGTGAGGAGAAACAAATGGTGCAAACCGCCAAGGACAAGACTGGAGTTTCCCTTTACATTTAGGGAAAGAACCCAAGTGTTTTGCTCTATAGAGCCAGCATTTCACTGGGTCATGCTGCCCATGGTACTGAAAATATCTAAATACAGCAAGAAAAAGCAATAATTTTGAATGACAATTAGTGCAAAGGTTCCTGCTTTGGTACATTAATCTGTGGTAATAACAGGGTCCAGGGCCCTGTTGTCACCATATTTGAGCACTAGTGGGGGGTAGGAAAATATAAGAAATTAAATCACAGAGGGAATAAATGTCATTTCCAAGGTCTTACAGAAGTTTTCTGTTAAAACAGAATTTGAAATAGATATGCTGCTGCTATGCTAGAGCAACAATAACCAGCAGGTGCATTCCAGAAAAGGGCCAGTTTTACACACAGATATGACTTTTAGGGTCAAATTGGAGACACAGTGATGGTGGAGTTTATTCATCATGGAAGTAGATGGAATATAAATTTACTTTAGAAAGCATTGACTGTAGTTCAGCCATACATGCCACAGTAAATATAGAAAATTATTTGGATCCATACAGAAAGGAAACATAAGAAACAAATCTTTTACAGGTATTGTGGGCAGACTATTTCCAATATGTATTGTCTGAATCCAGACACTGCCAGGTTTCTGGGGTAATAAAGGGTTGATACTACCTGGTTTCCACCAGAGCTGCTTAACCATGTCATCTGATTTTCCATCATCTTCACCTTATGAAGAGACCAGAGGGTTTTTTTCTCTTCTAACTCCTGCAATAACATGACATCAACCCCAAGATACAGCACTGACCAGATTGTAGCAAAAGGATGTGATAGAGAAAAGGAAAGTTGGATGTGAAATTTTCTTCTGAAGTTCTCCAATAATGGACAAAGCTGATGGGGAATCACAAACTCACATTTCTACTATCAGCTGAAGAGCCCTCCTAAAACATTCATGGACAATGTGGAAATGTCACCAATGTTATTCAACCTTCCTAATATGGCACTTCTCTTGGAAAAATTGAGAACAGCATCTTCAGCAAGAAATTCACTTATTTAGGGCCTAGAGCTTTGAGGGACAGTGGATAATTCACACCATGATTATGTATTAGTATATAAGTGAATATTTCTACTAAGGACAATAAATTTGATTTTGAAAAACAATATGGGTTTTAGATTTTTTCTGAGCCCTGTGAATTTCAGTCCTTTTAGCTTATTTATATTTTATATATATCACCTTAGAATGTGGTATAACAGTAATCACATATCACTAAGGAGCAATAAAAGCAGAGGAAAATGAGCCAGGAGCCAAGCCTGGCAGCAAGAAGAACAGGTCTAGTGATGGAAAACCAGGAGCAGCCACAGGCAGTGAATCCCAGACAGGTGCATAGGGTTGAAATAGGTCTGAGGCTAAGCCAGAATTCCAGTCAGCATATCGGGGTCAGCATTGTTAATGGCTAGGACACGGGCATGCCTGCAGTGTAGCTCAGACAAGGAACCAAAACCTCAGACAACTGCAGCTCCAAAGCCCGAGGATGGAGGCCCCAAATGAGTCTTCACATAGCTTCTTTTTCTCAAAAGGAAGTAACTACCAAATCAGTGCCCCCCAGGAAATGTTTATTCAACGATAGATTCTGCTTAACCTTTTCTTTTAAGCTGTCCATGTGCCATATTAGTATCACAATAAATCGTGTTTCTCACTCACTTCCTTTCTTATTGCACTGACTGAAAAGTATCACATCAGCTTATATAGAGTTGAGAGATCAAATAGTGAAGTAGTAGAAAGGTAAAAATACCCCAAACTATTTTCTTGTTGATGTTGTGGTGATCTTTTTTTTCCTTGGTTAAGTCCTGTGTATTGATATGCCTTATGAGGCATACCCAAGTTCGTTTCACAGATTTAAGGTGTGGACACTGGGCCACAGAAACTTGTATCCCACAATACGTGGTTGTCTGGTTGCTATCAAGAACACTGGATGAAAGGTCCTCTATTCTAACACTGATCTCAGATCACTTTCAATGAAACTGTTGCTTGAGATCATGAAAAAAATTAAGCAGTGTGAGAAAATTCACAGAGTAGCAATAAGCCACAGAAGTGTGAAAACAAATCTTCAGAAAGATTTCTGGTATCATCTCCTAACTGAGACTTGCTCATGATTCATTTTTCCCTTCTTCTTTCCTTTTTTTATCTTTAAACAACAAAGATTTATTAATGAATGAGAAAATAGTTTGCTAGATTATATTCTTCAAACAGTTGTTAAAAATTACACAGGTAAAATATTCTGATATTTATTAGTAGCAGTGATTCTCCCGAGACAGTTAAATTAAAAAAAAAAAAAAAAAAAAGAAAAAAAGTGTTTTTCAACTTTGAAATTATAAAAATAATGAAGGAAAAAACATCAGGCCAAATTGCAATGCTTTGAAAAATTTGTTTGAGTAACTCACTAAGGTTGAGAACTTTCCTTATTCACCTGAATGAATAAGAATTTATGGGATCAATTTCCATGAAATTGTAGAGAAATTATAGGGGATAACCATTATGTCCTTTCTGCTTAACCAGAAAATTTTTGCATGATTTTACTAGAATGAATCCCTTCAGGTCTCAATTGCAGTAATTTTTATATGGCTGCAGAGAGCCTGATTAATCCAGAGGTTTGGAGGTGAAAGGACATGGGTATCAAAAATAACATTATCACTCTGAAATGCAAGTTGGTTTGTAATCAGAGATTGTCTCTCTGGTTGAACCCAAGCCATGAGTCAAGTAATATTTATGATGATGAAGTGTATATGGGTATTATAAAGTAGGATTCACTAAATCTGATTATAATACTTGAGTGAGGGATAGGACAACATTCTCAAAGTTTCTGGGTTTGTTTTGGTGTCTTTTTTGTAGGTGGTCCCAAGCATGAGAGCCTGGCATGTTTGACAAAGTACAGATCTTGTTCTGCATCATTGTGTTTCGTGGAGGTGAAAAATCACTACAGGAGATGTTGTCTTTCATCAGGTGAAATGATTGTGATGCACCTGTGATGGAAGCTCCCAGTGATGGGGCAGAGGGCATCTGCTGCCAGCTTACTGAACTCTGTGTATGTTATGGTTTAGCACAGCTTGCTCATCAGCTGTGGAAATGGCTCTCTTGCAGAGAGGGGTTTCCACTTCCTCTAGACCTGATCAGAACCAATTAAAACCCTGGTTTGAATATTGGCATCTTTTTAAGCCACTTAAGAAGTTTGACACGCCTCTGTGAACCACCTTTTGGGAACAGACAGAGCCGGGAAAGGGCTGTCTGACTTCGGGCCTTCAGACAAGTAACTGGGAGCTGCGGGCCTGTGCAGCCAGCGGGGCTGTGCCGGGCCCTGCTCAGCGTGGGCTGGCCTGGCCCAGGAGACACCCCCGGGGCTGCCCTGTTCCATCTGGGGGCCCAGCCTTGCTCAGTGCGGGGCTGTGCCGGGCCCTGCTCAGCGTGGGCTGGCTCGGGAGACAGCCCTGGAGCTGCCCCGTTCCATCTGGGGGACCATCCCTGCCAGCGGGGCTGTGCCGGGCCCTGCTCAGCGTGGGCTGGCCTGGCCCAGGAGACACCCCCGGGGCTGCCCTGTTCTATCTGGGGGGCCAGCCTTGCTCAGTGCGGGGCTGTGCTGGGCCCTGCTCAGCGTGGGCTGGCCTGGCCCAGGAGACACCCCCGGGGCTGCCCCGTTCCATCTGGGGGACCATCCCTGCCAGCGGGGCTGTGCCGGGCCCTGCTCAGTGTGGGCTGGCCCAGGAGACACCCCCGGAGCCAAGCGGCACCATTCCGTCTTGGCCTGGCCCAGGAGACAGCCCCGGAGCCAAGCGGCACCATTCTGTCTTGGCCTGGCCCAGGAGACAGCCCCGGAGCGGCCCCATTCCATCGGGGGTCCCAGCCTTGCCCATGGAAGGGGCCTGGCAGCACAGCCGCCCCCCACCACTGTGTCCGAGCTCCGGCCACTGCCCAGCAGAGACCGGGTGACCGAGATAAGAGAATTCCAGTGGCCTGGCGAGATTAACTGTTTAAATGCTGTAAGGTTTCTTCAGAACAGATGAACCTGCAGACATTGATCTTTTCCTGGGGGAAAGGTGAAGGAACATGAGGAAAACATCCTAAAGACACCAAAGTCAGTGAAGGAGGAGGGGCTGAAACCCTGAGGAAAGAGAAAGGGGAGATACTTCAAGCCTAGAAGCTGAAATTCTGAGACAAACCTATGGGAATGAACTGGACTATTAGGATCCCTGTTATAATTTCATAAAGCGTGGTGGGCAGAACAATTGTGAGCCAAGGTACCTCTGCTGGAGTCCAAAGCAGCAAAGTGATATGCTACTATGGACATAGTAAATGTATCTTTTCATCTTTTCTCCTTTTTTATTTTTTTATTTTTTTTGGCTCCAGGGTGCAGGATTGTTTACCTTCATCTGGAGGGGGTGTGCAATACACCTGGAATTTTCCCTAGTGGGTTGGGGGCCACGGGCCCACCCTTTGATATGGATTAATCCAGACCTCAGTAGAAGGGAACGTAGAGGGATGTGAGGATGACCTCTGTTCCTAGAGATCAGGATGTTTCCAGAGATGAAGCTGCTTCCTAGAGATAAGCAAAGAGAACCTTGCTTCTAACAGTTCAACCTTAAATTGGTACCCCATGAACTCAAAAATTGAAATCCTCAAAAAGCAGCTGTGGGAAAGCTGTGATTTGAGGGAAGGGACCCTTTACATGCACACAGAGAACCACCTGAGTGGTGGACTTGACGTGAAGCTCCAGCCACGAGAAAGTTGTTCTTGTGGAAATATTTCCATAGCATAAGCAAGAGATACTCAGAGACACCTCTCTGTCTCTGTGAACTGAAAAAGATTATTATAGAGGTGCTGAACTGACTGAAAGTCTCGAGGGTTGTCTTTCCATTGTCAGTAGGGGAAGGGAGAGAAGGTGTGTGTGGGGGAGTGATGTTCTGAGGGTTTAGTCTGATTCTGACTTTTGTTTCTGTCTTTTAGATCTGTTAATAAATTTCTGTATAGTCTTTTAAGTTTGTGCCTGCTCTGCTTTCTCCTAATTATTATCTCGCAGAGGTAAAATAAGTAAGTAAAAGATGATTTCTGCTAAACCACTACAGTGTAGGACACACCTAATGCTGCCTGAACAAAGGAATTTAATTTACTAATTGTGGTGATTAAAATACAGATTGGCTCTTAAATACAGGTCACCCTTAAACAGGGTTTTCCAAACTAGCCAATATGTCCTTCCACGGCTCCTGATGTGAAATTCCATCTCTTCAGCTGGAGACGCATATGGTATACATGGGTTTTGTTTTCATTTCATACACTGAGAGAATGTTTTGGGTTGGAAGGGACCTTAAAGACCATCTTGTTCCAGCATTCCAGCACCCCTGACACAGACAGGGACACTTTCCACTAGACCAGGTTACTATAAATCCCATCCAACCTGACCTTGAACACTCACAGGGATGGGGCTACTACTGTCTCTGTCTGTCTTTGTGGCTCACATGCATGCACGCACAAATGCACAGCTAGCTTCAGTATAAAGTCAGTGACAAAGAGATGGGAAGGATCTTTGTGTGGGTTCCAACAGGAGCATTTGTTGCTTCTACACTGTTGAAGGTTACAGAGGAAAAGGTGAGAACAATGGCCAGCTTGTGATTTTTCCCAGGGAAAAGGCAGGACTAGGGAACGGGGACCAATGGGGAAGCTCTAGGGGAGTGACGAGGGGTAGAGGCTAACATCCAGCTGAGGAATCCAAACTGGGGAACATTACCATAACAGAACAAGGCATCCTGGGAGAAGCCTTTCTGGTCACCCTAACCTTGACCAGTAGGTCTCTGGCACCAGAGACTGTCTTACCAAGAGCTCTCTCTGTCCCTTGTGCCACAGGCCAATTGGCCACCACATGGGGCAGCCACAGATTCTCTGGACAACCTATGCAAGCCCTCAAAGAGAAGATTTCTTCCTTAATATCCAATCTTAACCTAACCTCTTCCTTTTTATAGCCATTCCCCCTTGTCTTATCATATCATATCACACTTCCTCCTTTAAGCCAGTTTCCTCACATGTAAGGAATTTAATCCACAGAAGATGAGATCTGTGTCAAGCTCATATGTTTCAGTTTCTGTACAGGTTCTGTAATGGCTACATGTTACATCAAATGCTTGCTGCACCATATTGCCCTCAGAGCCCAGTGTCAGTAAAATGAAGCCCAAGGGTATGCTCTACATGACTAATTTCAGGGGGCTAGTTTATGCCCTGGAGACCATGCTCCCAGAGGTGGCTTGTTGAAAGAAGGGCGCAGATACTCAAAAAGGAGGGATATTTTAAAACATGCTTCTGTCCTTGTTGTAGTGAGGGGAATCCTTACAACATATATAAGATAGTGATGAACTTGGAAGGAAAGATGAAGCGATATTTTGCAGATGTTGAGAGATGATTTATTCCTCCAGCCGCATGGCTGGAGTTCCCAGGCAGACCCAGTCATGGGACTCTGCTCTCTTCCTGGGCCCTGGGCACCCAAAACCACCCAATCAGGAACAGGTGACATGGGCACAGGTGACATGGGGACAGGGACAGACCTGTACCCTGCAGGGTCCCTCCCCCGGGGTTTCAGGGGAAGGCACCTCCACAATTCACCCTTTCTTATTAAATAAAATATCATTGGAAACTGTTGGATAAACAACAAAACAATTTCAAAGGAAAGGAAGCCACTCTCTTGAGTCCCCAAATGTCCAAACAGATTTTCTTTGGAGCATCAGAAGGGAGACAGGACTTGAGCATGCTTCAGATGGAAACTGAGGAAGGGATTTTCCTTTTTGTACCTGTTGGAATCTTAGAAAATGACAGTTAATTTCTTCCCTCTCTCCTTTTCATCCACCTATCGGCATTGCAAAGAGATTAATGGCAAATGAAAAAGCCTGGTTTTCTGAGGGGTACCAGAAAGGGAAATTTGGGCTGGGCAGATATGGAGGATAAAGGGACATGGGATAAAAGGGGAAGGTGTGATAGGGAAAAGGATAGGGATTATGGGGATATTGTCCAGCATATCTACTACCTTTGACAGGGACACCCCCAGGGCCTGTAACACATGTGGCCTGTGAGCCCTTCCTTCCTTGCACAACTTTAAATTCTACTCTTTCTCCTTCTTCTAAGCTTGGAACATTACTTTTGGGGTTATTTTTCGCAATAGCAGATTTATGGACAAAAATACTTTCTCCAGTATCGTTTTTCAAAAAGAAACCGTAATTTTTCTTTACATTATACCACTTTATGGTTCCAAAAACCCCTAGCTGCGATAACCTTTTCATTTTTCTGAGTTCCTTTGTTCTTGCTTTCACTTTCGGTTTTTCATTCGGTCTCGCGGCGGAGCTGCTGCAGCTGGGACCACCGGGGCCACCAGCACATTCCTGTTGCAGGGCCTGGACTCCTCGGGATTGTGTGTGGGGCCGTGCAGGTCCGGTCTGGCTGTGCTGCTGCACGCTGACCCTGTCGGCTGCTCCACCTCTGGCCACCTCTGCACTGCCTTTTGGGGCTGTGCTCGCTCCCCCTCTGGAGCTCCGTGTGACTGCTCCACGCTTTCAGGGCGTTCCCTCAGCTGCACGGCCGCGCCCTGTGAGGCATTCGGGTGTGAGCGGCTTTGTACCGCTGGCACTGCCACCGCTGCTGCTGCTGTCGGCTGTGTGGCTGTGGGCTAGCACGGCTCCCTTCTCGCCCCCACACCCCTCTGGCTCTGCTCGGCGTGGCTCACCGCGGTCACAATAGTGACTGCCACAATCGCCACTGCCTTTCTCTCCACAGGGCTTGGGCTCGGACTGTTGCTCGCCACGCAGCGCAGGGCGGCCATCACCGGGTCACACCTTCACCACCATCACTCTCGCCGCTGCCTCAGGGTGAGCACCGCCGGGCCCGCGCTGCCGCGCTGCTCCTGGCTCCACTCCCGCCGCCTCCGGTCTCTCTGCCAGCTCTGCTCCTGCCATGCCTGGCCTCACCGGCTCTCCCACGTGCAGGAACTCTCTCGCCGCTGCCCTCAGTGCACTGGGCACCCACAGACGAGGCCGCGTGGTCTTCGGGGTGGTGGAGGAACCCTCTGCAACAGGCACGCTGCTCAACCATTTGTTTGCTGATGAAACAGCAGCAGGACACAGCCGATATTGCTCAACAGTCTCTGAAATCAGGTAATATTCACGGAAATAGTCCTGCATCAGCACATTTTTTGATTTGGAAATTAACTGTGTCCAAACATTCTTCCAAAAGTCCTTGGTAAGAATCAAATCCCAAGAAACATAGAAGAAGTTTTTAAACATCCATGCCAGAAAGTGTCTTAATTCTGTCTGAGCTTGAATTAAGCTAAAATCTACATGTTGCTGTTCCAGAAACTTTTTAAGTTTAAGGTAAATGTCTCTTTGTGGTTCAGACAGCCATGAGTCCTTCCATGAGTCCTCCATCATTGAGAGATGGGACAGCGAAACGAAAGCAAGAAGAGATATCCAGAGTTACTCACAAATTATCTTCTCCAGGGATCATTTGCCAGCATTTGTCCACCATTTGTTGTAGTGCGGGGAATCTTTACAACAATATATAAGATAGTGATGGACTTGGAAGGAAAGATGAAGCGATATTTTGCAGATGTTCAGAGATGATTTATTTCTCCAGCTGCATGGCTGGAGTTCCCAGGCAGACCCAGTCACGGGACCCTGCTCTCTTCCCAGGCCCCAGGCATCCAAAACCACCCAATCAGGAGCAGGTGACATGGGAGCAGGGATAGAGACAGACCCGTAACCTGCAGGGTCCCTCCTCTGGGGATTTCAGGGGAAGGCGCCTCCACATGTCCTCTCTGTATTTTCGCTTTTTCCTGACACAGTTACAACTCTCATTAAATACTGGAAACAGTGTAATGGTTAGTGTCCAGCTGTACTTAACACTTCATTCTATTTTAAGATCTAATACCCATGCTACGTACTTCTGGGAAAGAGCCCTCAAGAATTTTTAAAAAAAACAGAAAGAAAATGGAATGTTTACAGGCAGTTGTTACATAGTGGATGCTACTTTTTATACAGTGAGGTTATGCATTTAAAAAAGATTTAGTATCAAGTTCCCTCTTCTCCTTAGGGTACATTGAGACCTAAAACTTTCACTCCTGAGAAAAGAATGCATAATGTTAAGAAACAATTTTCCTTTTTAGTGTTTGTTGTTGGAATTATTCTAGTTTATATGAGAGCTGGAGAACGAGAGAAATAGAGAAAGAGAGGCAGATGGTCAGAAGAAGCAGGCAGGCACAGAGGCACATTTCCATGGCCTAGATACTTGTCTGTGGGACACAGGGTTTCCAGACTCTTTTGCAATAAATTATAATTATGTGTAGGCTAGTTTCCTGTGGGGATGAGGCAACACGATCAAATGGTCTTAGGTGTATCTGAGTCTCCCATGATTTCTTTCTGAACTTCTTGACTGTCTTAAACCCAGTCGGGCTGAGAATTGATAGTCTCAGAATAATTATGTACCCACAGATGATTAAAAGTAAAAATAGAAATAAAAATAGAAAAAAAAATAGAAAAAAATAAAAATAAAAATAAAAATAAAAATAGAAACAATAGTAGTAGTAGTAGTAGTAGTATAGTAGTAGTAGTAGTAATAATACCACCACCACCACCAACAACAACAGAGAGAGCAGATGAGCTATTGCAGTAGTTAGATGGAACACAAACATATTTTTACCATGCAAGGTCTTCACTGAGAAAGTCAAATACAACCCTTCTCACTATCAAAGCAATTCAAAGTTCATAGAATAGAATATAAGGAGTTGGAAGGGACCAACAAGGATCATTGAAGTCCAACTCCTGGCCCTATGCAGGACACCCCAACAATCTCACCATGTGGCTGAGAGCATTGTCCAAACACTTCTTGAGCTCTGTCAGGTTTGGTGCTGTGGCCATTTCCCTGGAAGCCAAACTCTTCCAGTTCCCAAGCATTCTCTGGGTGAAGAACTCTTTTTAATATCCAACCTAACCCTCCCCTGACCCAGCTTCAGGCCATTCCCTGTGTCCCTGGTCACACAGAGCAGAGATCAGTGCCTGCCCCTGCTCTGCCCCTCACAAGGAAGCTGTAACTGCACTGAGGTCTCCCCTCAGTCTCCTCCAGCTGAACAGACCCAGTGCCCTCAGCTGCTCCTCATCTGGCTTCTCATCGAGTTCTAGTCTTCTCAAATGCCTGTAAATCACCAAGACAATTGGTTTCAACATCAACTGGACAAAAAGCAACAGAACTTGGCTTTGCAAATACTCAGCTTTTTAATGGTAAAAATGCAGAAACAAAGGAATACACCCTGTGCCAAGAGTGCAGACTGCTCAGTGGCTGCTTACATTGATATTGTTACTAAGAAGTATAAACTACTACAGGTAACCCATAGGGGGACAAGAAAAAATACTACTTTGAGTAAATGAGAAGACAACAGGAAATTTTAACAGAACACAGCAAGAAATCATTAAAAAAAATTGCACAGATCCACTGCAAAACAGACTGCTTTAGCTCCAGTGTTTGTGACTGTCATCAGTATATCCTCACTGTTTCCCTTTCTTGATAGTCTTCCTAACTTTAAGACCATTTCTCTTAATATTTTTTTTTTTTTTTTTATTTTTAGCCACAGAAAGCCATGAAATTTCTCAAATAACTAGTTATGGAATAAGCTATAAGGTGGTTCCTACTAAAAGTCATGATGCTGACAGCCTGAAGTCAGGTATGAGACTTTCCAAAAGTGGAAACATAAATGCTGTTATCTGGTACAAAGTGTACTTTGAATGTTTTTCATGTTCCTTTTTCAACTGGGACTAACAACTTTATTATTTCTATTTTCTGTTTAAAATAAATGTTAGTTCTGGACCTTACATATAATGGTAGGGTTTAACCCTTAGTTTATTTTCTACATAGTATCCAAAACATTTTAGGGCTTTGAATGTTCTCAGTATAAAGTTATTTGTTTATGTTTGTGTGTATGTACAAATAGATTATCTCTGTGGGAAAAGGTCTAGGCACTAAATGGTTCCAAAATGCAAGAGTTAGTGTTTCCTGTAAAACTAGTAGTTTGACTTGTTATGCAATATGATTTTGATTGTAATGAGTATGGAAAAAGTCTTTCCTGTTCTTAAAATTAAACTTTTCAAATGGGAAAAAAAATCATTCCTTTCCTCAAAATAGCCAAATACACTTACACACACACATGCACATACTCAGATGTTTTGTCACCTGAAACTTACAGTGAGAAATAATCATTTGGGGTTAGTGTTATATTTTGGGGTATGGAAGAATCCAATCCCTCTTTCTATCAGAAATTCAATTTTCTTAAAAAAAAAGTTACCTGATGAACAGAATAATATCTTTGTTTTGAATAATCAATGTTATATTTAAAAAAAAATCTAAAATATAAAATATTTTCCATTCAGTGTATCTTTAATATTTGAAGCTAGTTTTAACATTAAGTCTGCATCAGATATATATTTATATGCACATACACACAAATACACATGTACATAAACATGATGCCAGATGCACAGATACATATATATTCTGTATGAACATCCTCATATATAAAGATTTCATCTCCAAAAAATATTTTCTTCTTTCCTTCTTTTCTGAAAATTCACTTTTAAATTACAGCTTGTTTTCAATGAAGAGGACATGTAAATGCAGAAAACAGATAATCTGATTTTTAAAATGGAGAAAGAAAAACAACTGGTTAATATTTGGGAAAAAAGAAATTAAACCAACAAATTCATCTTTTCAAGTCTCTGGATTTGAAAGGTTGCTGGTTGGACTGATAGAGGGAAGAGCTCATTATACAGGGAACACATATGGCATCCTTAAACTATAACTCCTGAAATACATTATTTTAAGAACCATTATTTACTGTGTGTGTAATATGCTTTTATTATTTATGGTCAGGTAGTTTTTAATTGGAAATAGGCTGGATGCCTTCCAAAGGGGTTGGTACCACTTGCAATGAGTCTTTGACTGATAATCAAAGAACACATATTTAATTATATGCTCATATATAGTCTGTGTTTGAAGGGGGATCTGCGGAGGAGTTCATCAACATTCTTTGGGGAACAGCTTGAATGGTGTTCAGCATCCCATTCTGCAGAAGCACCTCTCTTTTGCAGTAGAGTAAATGATTTATACTGCTTGTGTTCCTCTTTTTATAGACTGCCAATTTATCTAAACTAGAACCTTAATAATAATCATAATCATAATAGTAATAATAATAATACCTACATCAAATTGCTAGCACACTTGTGAACTTTAATGACAAAGTTTTCTTTGAACATTGTTTGGTTGTACTTTTTTTTTCCTGTCTTCTTTTCTGTAGCATGCAGCAAGGGGTATTATTTAATGCACTTAACTGCTAAGAAAAATCTTCCTGCCTCTGTTAAGAGTCCAGCCTTATTTCTTGTTCAGGGCTTGATTTTTTTTTTTTTTTTTTTTTTTTTTTTTTTTTTGGTTTGGTTTGGTTTGATTTTTTTTGTTAAAATGAAATGTGTGCCTTCTCTCAATCATGTTTGCCTGTCCCAGATTCAAAGGCTTCTCACAGAGGTGAATTATACACATTGCCAACAAGGAAAGGCAATAAAAAAAATGCAAAGGAGAAGAGGGTTAGAGAGCAATGACCAAGGTGTACCTCAGAAGAGTTTTGGGACAGATCAGTGTGTAGCCTCCAAATTTTGCTCCAGTCTGCTTTGCCTTGATCTACAGTATTTGCAGACCATAACCCATCAGAGTTAGAACAGGGATGTCAAGAGAACTGATGTTCCTGTGATACAGAATTTGTGGTGGACTGCAATCCTTCCTGGTCTGTGTTTAGAGAGTGCACTTGGGGCCAATCACAGGAAAGGACAATGAAAAGTTATTTAAACTCCCTAAGCATTCCTCAAAATTAAGCAGAAGAAACCTTTGTAATAAAGATCCCTTTCCCACACAGAACACTTACCCAATTCAGCCTTTTTCTTATCCTGCTATTGCTGCTTTTGAGGCTGATGTGCTTTGTTATGAAGAATTATCAAGAACCTAATTTTAAATATATTAATAAGACATTTCTAAAATCTCACATCAGAACCTAATCCTATAAATAGGATAGAGACACCAAGAGCTTGGAAGCAGTAAAAATCCTACCTAACAGCAAGAAAGTTTAACACAGATACTCACATGCATGCATGCACACACAGAACATACATGGATGATCAGAGTTTGGTGGTGATCCCCTGAGGATCAGATTAGGAAGAATTCTTTTTGTTTGCCACAATCAAAAGGCAATAATAGCCTGTTTGCCTTATGCCAGCTTTTCCCATCTCCCTCCTTCTCTTCACCCTCAAACCTAATGTCTTGCTCTGCAATGCCTATCAGTACTGTATGAATATAACAGAATCATTCATTACTTCAGCTGATGCCCCAAAGATTGAAAAATAGTTGTTGGATATCAAGAGTTGATTGTGCGCTGAAAGATTAATAGGCATAAGGATTCACCAGCTGTCCACTCTATTCAGAGAGAAGGAAAAAAAAATATATGTAAATCACTTTGGCTGCTGGCACAAGATGTTCTACAAAATTTGCCTGGTGCCAGAGTCACCACAATAATTTTTTTTTTTTTTTTTTTAATTCATTTGGGCCTTATCACTTTCCTACCTAAGGCTAGAATACCAGGAGCAGACTTGTTCAGGGGCTCAACACCTTCAGCACTTCATGCAACTCTTTCTGTGCAACTGACCCTCTGTGTGGAAAAGTTTAAATAAAAATGCTTTCAAAGAATAAATTAAAGCAAGCTTCCCTCCATCTCAGCTCCCTAGTGCTCCCTTTCTGTCTCAGTCCATGTCTGGAAATGGAAATTTTAAATTACTCCACATAAATCCATTTTTTAATATGCTTTGTATTATAGCACAATACAGCCTCCTTTGTACATCACCACTGGGGGATTTGGACTTGGGTTTCTTGTTTGTTGAGTTGGGGATTTTTGTCAGCAACATCAGCTGTGTTCAGAGTTTCAAAATCAGTGTTACATAGACAGCTAACAAAATAGTAGAAGAAGGGGAGGATGGAAAGATGCAGGAACAAATAGTGGAGACTTTGAACAACAGGAAAGAGAGATTATCAGTGATGTAAATGAATAAAATTATTATTTGATTGTTATGAAAATAGGTGTTTTGGCCATATTCTCAAATTCCATATGCTTTTAGATCCCCATTTGGACTAATTCCTTTCCATAAAAATAAGAGGTTTTTTGTTGTTTTTTTTTTTTTTTTTTACATGCAGTTAAAAATCCATGGATTCACCACACATGAAGTGTTCACTACATGAGATATAGGACAGAACTATATAATTTTACACACTTTATGATCAATAAAGAGAAAAAAGAGTTCTTTTAGAGTACACAATTGAGGTACTTCTTCTTCCCTTCTTGTAGAAGAAAATTAATATTTGGTTTACTAAAGAGCTGAATACAGGCTTTAAGGATGCCTCAGTGAGGATGAATTAGAAATTAAGGAAGAGGTCATATCCGTCACAGACTTACAAGTTAATAGAGAAAACAAGAAAAATATACTTGAATTGTTATTTTCGAAGATGGAAAATAAAGCTTTTTGTACACATTGACACAGAGATGGTAACTAGTGCCTAAGTATTAGAGTTTAGTTTGTGAGTACTCCAGGTTTCTTTAAGTGGAAATCTTACTCCTGAAAGAGAATTCCCTGGATTAAACAAGTGTTCACATCTGGAAATGCATTATGCATAGTTAGCAAGTATGGAAGTTTGAAATTGTTAATCTTGGCAAAGGAAGGGCTGTGAAAAATAAAATTGACTGATATCTTAAGGACTCTTCAAGCTGATTATCTAACCTATTCAGGGGAAGATTAGCAAAATGTTTGCCCAAAGATGGAATTTGTAATACACCAAAAATGATGTCTTAGAATAGCCTACGCTATAAATGTTACCTCTAACATGTTTATATGTTTGCTAACCAACAGAAGTATTCCAAGTTAACCAGATGTTGCTGGTGCTATTGAATCTGAGCTGCATGGCTCCCATGGGGTTGGTTGACCCAAGCTGGACAGCAGGAGCCAGCCAAAGCCACTCCATCACTTACCTCCTCAGCTGGACAGGGAAGAGAAAAATATGACCTCAGACTTCAGGTTCTAGACTAAACCATCTCCTACATTGTGCATCTAAAATTTGTCTTTTTGGACAATACTGATTATATTGGTACTTCCCAAAAAGGATAGGCATTAAGAGCACCACACTGCAAACATAACCTGAATCTTACCACCCATACAGGTTTCTCCTGAGTCCAGGCCCACACACACTGTGTTTATAACACCAGGAGCATGGCTGAGGCTCTTCTTGGATGAATCATGTCATAAAAAAATGAGTTTTACTCCAAAAAAAAAATCACCTCATCTCTTCCTCACCCACTATTTCACTCAGTTCACATTCTTCTTTGCAGATGTGCCTGAAGACCAATCTACATTTAGAGTGTCTGATTTTGTTCCAGTACATTTTCTCCTGCTTATGTCTCTTAAGAAGGACACTTTAAGGCAAGTTCTACCTCTGGGTTCCCACTTCCATCACTTGCAAAAAGCCCTGGATGTTCAGCAGGACAGAAGATACAAGGAAGGTTGAGTTTGGTGCCCCTCTGGAAGCTTCATCCACAATTTAGTGTAGACACAGTAACAGCTCTGTGCTTTCACTTCTCTGCTCTCTTAACAGGAGATGATATTTCCTTGCCTTGCAGGGGCTTCACAAAGTTTAATTCATCAGTGGTCTGTGAGGGACCACTCTGAGGGAGTTTTTGCAGGCATGAGTACCTCAGAATGGCCTAAATAATTAATCCCTTGTTTTTTTGCTGGTTTTTTGCGGGTCTTTTTAGGTTTTTGGTTTTGGTTGTTTTTTTTTTTTTTTTTTGGTTTGGTTTGGTTTGGTTTTTTTGGGGTTTTTTTTGCTTTTTTTGTTTTGGTTTTTTGTTTTTTTCTTGTTTGTTTTGTTTTTGTTTTTTTTTACCCAGTAGGCTTCTCTTTAAAATGTTTCAGCCCTTTAAAGTTTGGGAGCACAGTGTACTTGTGGAAAGAAAAAAAAGGAAAATATTACAAAGAAAAAATACATAATGTATGATAATGTTGAAAGTAGCAAGAATTAAAGTAAATGGTCTGATATAAAAAGGGTTTCAAACAGGATTAATAATTCTGCAATTTGTTATACAAAGTCAATTTTTCCACTTCCAAAGCTAAGTTGCCTGGTGGGGTTTATTGGCTCACTCATTATTAGGTATATATCACTTTTATTGTTTCACATTTTTATGTGTTTATAAAAAAAAAAAAAAAAAGAAAGAAAAAAGACATCATTCATGAATAAAACATTTTTGCTCTAAGCTGCCATATATGAAAGTTGGTCTAAGAGCCTATATCCTCTTTTATTGGAAAAGGGAAATACATTGTATATTTATATATTTATATATTTATGGGTTGGTCTGTGTTGGGAGGTTTTGTGTGTTTGTATGCATATGAACATATATATGCATATGTATATATGGTAATGTGGCAATATGCGTATGCTTCTATTGTGTACTCCATTACCATATATATACACACACCAATCTTTGAAAAAAGACTTTGTGATACTAAGAATTACATATTTTCTTTCTGATAAGCCTTCCAAACCCTGCCCTCTTCTGCTCCATTTAACTTATCCTGGACGACATCTTTTGCAAATGTCGTTTTCCTTTCCTCCTTTTCCTTATCCATTAGGTTTCTTGGGTGCTCATATCCCCTCTGCTAAAGCACTATCCCTCCTCTAATCTGTGGCAGGGTGGCTCCTGTCCAAATGTCACCTCAGAACACTAGACATGATTGAGCATCCAGGCGGCAGTCAATGTGCTGCTGCAGATGATGTGAGGAAATGTCAGCTTGATAGATAATAATTTTATTTTTGGTCTTCTTAATCACGCTGCACCTGGTAGGAGTTTTATATGAACTGATAAGTAGTATCAAGAGACAGATAGAAGTTTTTATGTACGAATGCATTTATTTATTTATTTAGAATATTTGGGTGAAAGGATTTTTCTGGGAAGTTTTATGAAGATTTCTTTTTTCCCTGCTCTTTCTTCATCATATGAAAGTTAATTTCCCATTGGCAAATCTGTGCTGGAGTTTTAGAGTTGATAAAAACAGAAATTAAAGAGATGTCCAACAAACATAATTTCAGTTGCTTTGAGGGAACTCGCTGTTCTAAAATCAGCTTCAAAAAATTGAGTTTCTACTGAGAGCTCAGCCTTTGACCTTAAGAGTCTGTCCTCTTTAGTGTTGAGAGGTAAATTACATTTGCTAACTTCATCTATGACACGACACAAATAACTCCATAAATGCTCCATAATTGTGCTGTGATTATATGGTTATTGCTGCACATTGTCAACAAAATGATCACCCTGAGGCCCCATAACTCCAGTGTCTGGCACATGGTAATTACCTAAGAAAGGACTAGGATCTAAGGGGGTCTGGAGGAACTCTTTCAGCACACATACAGGGAAATTTGCATGTTGAATGGACACCTCCAAAGGCATCAACAGTGGGGACTGGAGCAGGAAAAACATTTTGAAAAACATTTTGAAAAACGTGAGACACAAACTTAATGTAGGACTAAAGGAATTGCAAAGGAAGAGAAGGAAAGGCTAAGTAATGTCATAGTCCACTGCCTCACAGCAGAAGTTTCTACACTAAGCTGGACATTTATCATCACACAAAAGACCAAGGAGGACTTTGTCCCATTAGGAGCTACCTCTCTTTTGCTTTTTAAATTAGTAGTTGCAGCTGCAGTCAGACCTGAAGTGGAGATCAAACATTTCAAGAGAACTCTGAGATAAAGACTGTATGATATCTGTTTCATATATTCCCAGTCTATTTGGAAATACCGGAGCTGTCTAGCCCCTGGACCAACTGATCACAGTGTCCTGGTTGTTAAGCCCAAGACCTTGAGTGTTCTCCCATTTGGCCATGCTTCCTGCTTGTGTCTGTAATACATGCCAAGTGCTGGAGTCCTCTGTGATGTGTTTCTTAGTAACAGCCAAAAATGTTTTTAATGAAGCTTAGATTGCATGGTTGGGAAGACACATATTCATTCCATGTACTGTTAGATAGCACCACCTGGCTTTCAGCACAGCGTGGTGTGTTTGGTTCTGTCTGCATGGAGGCTAACCTTACACATAGGGAGCAAGTGTGCCATGGGCTTTTTTGTACTTTGGTCTGATGATTTTGCTCCCCCTGTTGCACATGAGGCCACTGTTGAGGCCATATCTCAAATCAAGATTGTTGGGTTTGGATTCCTTTCTGGGCCACACAAAAGAAGACAGATATTAAGGTGCTGGATTGTGTCCAAAGAAGGGCAACAGAGGGAAGGGTATGGAGGACAAGTCTGATGAGAAGCAGCTGAGGCAGCTGGGGGGGTTCAGCCCAGAGAAAAAGAGGCTCAGGGAGTGTCTTGCTCTGTAGTGAGATGGGGGATGGTTTCTTCTCCCAGATGACAAGAGACTAGACAAGAGGAAAGAGCCTCAAGTTGTACCAGCAGAGGTTCACATTGGCTATAAGGAAAAATTTCTTCACTGAAATGGTGACATTGGAAGAGGCTGCTCAGGGGAGTGCTGGAATCACCATGCCTGGAAGTGTTCAGAAGGCCTGTGAATGTGGTACTTGGGATATGGTTTAGTGGTGAACACAGGGGTGCTGTTTTAATGGTTTGACTCAATGATCTTGAAGATCATTTCCAACCTCAGTGATTATATGATTCTAGTTTCATCCCTGTTAAGCTCAGAGGCAGTTTCCAGGGTTGAATTTTTTTTTTTTTTTTTAAATGTATTTTAACTGAGTAACAACAATGCAGAAGCTGGACGTAGAAAAGCATCAGTATTATTCCTTACTCCAGAGAACAGGCTGGTATTTTGTCAAAGATAGAACAGTTTCTACTCCTGGGATAGCCATATCTGTCTTTAAAAAAGTTATATATCTGGAGAAATGTACTCAAAATTGTTATTTTCCTCTTACAGACTATCACTCTGCTTGGGCTGCTGGCTGTTTCTCAGACTTCAAGCCCATTATATATAATCCTGAAACCTTAGGCTCATAATAGTTCTGTGTATTTATCTTCCTTACTTTCCCTTTCTAGGACTTTTTGTAGGTTTAATTGTAAGTGATTTGGACAACATTATTTGGAAAGGTTTTTGCCTAACAAGGACCTGAACCCAGGACTGCAGCATCTCAAACTTCTGCCCTCATCACTGACTCATCCTTCCTCCCTTAGCCCTTGCTGCTTTTGACATGGCTGGTTCCTGTCCTTATGCCAAGGGAAGAGGGCACACGGAGGAGAGACAAGGGTAGCAGACCCATGACATTCAAAAACACTCTTGCAGCGAGGGGTATTTACAGTTACTCCTTTCAGGCAGGTTTTTTGGTTGTTTTTCCTTCCCTCATCAGCACAAAGCAGATGGAGTCGAGGCCTTGGCTTGACCCCAAATTATGGTCTGTGTGAGACGATGGCCAGGAATGAACTGCTTGATTGCTCACTGCAGTGAGTGATCACCTGGTTGTTGTACTTTTTTGTTTGCCTGTTATTCAAATAAGTTGAAGTTACACTTTTAGTGGATTATCTACTCCTCAGGCTATGCAAGTTTCATCACCAAATTCAGTAAATTCTCCTAAAATATATATTTCTTTTTTCCTGGTAAATAGGAATATCAATCAGGATGGTAACTTGGGCAAGATAAAATACTAAAAGCTAAATTCATCCCTGCAATGTGTCCAATGACTTCTTCATAGAACTGCAGCAAAGATGAATTGGTCTGGAATGTATATGTTGAATATTTAATGCAAATACAACATGCCATAAGTGCATGTCCTGCAGGTAAAATGTAATTATTCTAATTACACTGCAATTACTGTGCATCTACAGAGTAAATTACCTGATTATTTGCATTCTGTGCTATAAAATGTTCTAACTCAGTCTTCAAACCCATGCAAACCAGATTCCCTTGCATAAGAACTGCAGATGTTTTGGTTAGCAGGCATGCCATGACAAGACACAGTTCTAGGGTACCATCACATCTTTTACCCCTTAGTATCCCATTCCACTCACACATAGGTGGCTATGTTTTAATTGATAGATATGGAAAGACATCCACATCATTTGCCTCAGCAATGGGCAACAGTGGTGCTGGTGCTAAGTACAGCCAGGAAGGCAGTAGCCCACTGTGGTGATTATTGTGCATGCAGGAGCTCAGTGTTGGGAGACACTAGCTCCATTTTGTCACACCTGTGGCCAAAAAGGGCACACAAGGAAATGGAATAGACCCACAGCAGGAGGGAGAAAGATACCAGTGAGGGAGGAAAGTCATGTGAGACAAAATGAGAGGCCATGAGGGAGGAGTGTAGAATCAGCAGGAATGCAGACCTCACAGCAGTTATCCTGAAGGTGAAGGGAGCTCATAAGGAAGAGTGGTACAAACCTTTTAGCATGGTCTGCTGTGACAGAAAAAGGAGTAATGGGTTTTTACCATGTAGGTGGTGAAACACTGGAACAGGTTGCCCAGAAAGGTGGTGGATGCCCCATATCTGCAATCAATCAAGGTCAGGCTAGACAGGGCTATAAGGAAACTGATCTAGTGGAAGGTGTCTCTGGTTGTGGCAGAGGGCTTGGAGAAGATAACTTGTAAAGGTCCCTTCCAACACAAGCAATTCTATGATTTTATGATCATAGAAAGGTTGATTAAAAGGAACATCCAGAGATCATCTCTTCTAACCTTCTGCTCAAAACTGATGCAGGGTAAGGTCAGACACCTGCTTTCAAACAAGTGTTGAAAATATCCAGAGATGAAGATTTCATAACCTTCCTAGTACTCAATCTGAACCTCCCAAAGTGCAATGTTTCCCCACCACCCTTCCCTGTATTGCCTACCACTGCTGAGAAGTATTGGCTCTTTGATCTTCAAAACCATCTCTAAAGTAGTTGAGGGCAAAAATTAGGGAGTACAGAATGGGACTATGTGAAAGTACACAGGGGGGCAGGTGTTGGCAGATAGAACAACTGTAAGACAAGATAATTTCCTGGATCCCTGCTCATGGGTAATGTCAAGATACAGTACACACTTGCATGTATAATCTACACTTACCTACAGATAAAGCTGTAGTCTTTATACATACAGCATAAGTGAAGAGGCTCCAGAGTTTAATTTCTGATCTGTCACTGACTGATGAGTGACCTTGATCAAGTCACTTCTCTGCATAACAGGGGTACTTAGGGAAACTCTCTAAATAAGCTGATTTGAGCCATAGTAATGTCAAGAGCTAGGTAAGAATAAGGTCATACATTAATTATTGTTATTACATACTATTATATGTTATATATAATAGACACAAAATATCATATTTCTGAGAAATCTATCACCAGAGGTCAATAAATTCCAATAAATTCCTCCCTCCTCCTTTTTTTTTTTTTAATTCTCAGACTGGAGTTAAATGATCACTTTTTATTGAGCAGGCATCATGGATTCCCTTCACTCACCTCTTTCTCTCTGCCTGGGAAACTCTCTGAGGCTTTGTTTTCTCCACTCCACAGGAAAAGCAATTCAATTAGGACATCAAGACAGCCTGAAACCGAGGTCTCTAAGGTGCACTGGAGACAATCTTCTAAGATGGCCAGTCCTGCAGAAATGAATGTCTTTCTTATTAATTTGGGAACACAATGGTTCTTCTTGACCCTTTGGACCCTGCTTTTTATTGATCAAAGTATGTAGGCATTTTTCCTTGGACAGATACTTGAAGATGAAGGCTGCTTCCTAAGGCTGGACTATTTTCATTGGAAAGAGGATACACACAGAAAATTAAAAATAAAAAAAAATTAATTCACATACTAAAGTACAATTAGTTTTTGATTTTTCATACTTAATATGAAATATGAATTATTTGTGTTTGTCCTATGGTATATGCTTAAAAAGCTAAGTCAAATGACTTATTCAAAGTGATTTTTTTTTTAATATTTCAAAGACCTCGACTCAGATACAATATCTCTGACAAGTTTCTAGAGATTTCTGAAATAATTCATGCCCCACATACAACATCTCTGACAAGTTTCTAGAGATTTCTGAAATAATTCATGCCCCACAATTAGAACTTTGGCACCAAATGATAGAGTTCAGGTGATGTTAGCTCCAAATGAGGTTTTACATCGTATTTTGTTACAAAACAAAATATCCTTATGGTTTCAGTAGTACTGGTAATATAATATTTTTCACCAATTCATACTTCCTTTTTTTTTTTCATTTTTGTGTTTCCTTGGTGTCTGCCTTTGTCTTTGTTATTATTTATTTTATACTTATTGGGTGAAGTTTCAGGTTAAATGATGTAGCCATTTGTATTAACAAGGTAAGAGAAGGAAAGTTAGGCTATTCTTGGCCATATTAAAAAAAATAGAAACAGACAGCAAAAGAACATAAATTTATTATATTTATATTTGGGAAGCTCTGTACTATCTATGTTTTATAGCACAATACTACCTGTAGCATTATAACTGTGATTGTGTCAAGGTTCCATTCTTCATATTCCACCAGAGGTGATTGATGTACAGGCCTTTCATTTCCTGAATGGTCAATATACAGAAGTTGTTTTGCAATAATTTTCTGAAGCTTTGTCTGTCCTCTGAATACTCCCTCCCCTACTACTTTCCCTTTCCTACTTTCTGCTGCATCACATTTCAGAAGATTTTTGTATTTGGCCTACAAATACTGAGCAGGAGTTCTCCTTAAGCAATTGTTCTCTTTGGCCTTCTGTAACATTCCTGGTAGGACCAAAAGCAAGGAAAATATCTCACATGAACAAATGTTTGTGAAATGAAAAAAACACATCTTTTTGTAATAAGTACATGTCATATAGGACTTCCTTAAAGCAGAAGAATAGGCTTTTAATAAATCCATTTATTTTGCTTTTAACATTGCTGCAAAATGTTTCATATGCATATTGCCATGTGTAAGCTGAGGTAAATGTTTATAATGGACCAAGAGTATCTTGTGCAAGAGGTAACATACACATAAATTTCCTTTTCAAAGCATAGCAAAGAGCCTAGAGGAAGGAAAGGTATTTTCTGTTAACAGTGACATGCTTTGAAATATTTGAAGGTAAACCCTTCAAAGCTGAAATTGAGCAGCTCTCTGGCAGACCATCTCATTATTATGCATTATATGTTGTTCAAAAGTTTAAGGAAATGCAGAGTATGTGAAACACATACATTTTATAGATAAGCAGGCATCTAGAAACATTTTGGATGAATTGCAGTGATCTGGAATTAAGTGCAAATATTGCACAAAATCAGAATTAGTCCCAGCAAATATGTACCCAAGCTTAGTCTTAAAACTTATTACACCTGGTTTTAAACATGACACTTAGGAAAATGAGACCTATCTCTTTAATTTGCCATTTTATGATTCTTGAATTTGAAGACTGATCAATATTTCAGTTCTCAGATGAAACTGTGACTTTTCATAGGTTTGAAAAAAACTAAACAAAACCCTAAACTGGTGCTTAGTGCTTTCTTTTTTTCCCATGTTTTGGTTAATGTTTGTGTCTATAATGTAGTGATGGGAGGAGTTATCATAAATCTTCCCACACACTTCTTTTCAAGTTGATTCACAATTTATGTTCATTTGCCTCTAATGAGATGATTAGAGTGGAATCAGATCAGATTTAATCTGCAGTTAAACTGTGAAGTTATTTTTTCCCCCAAAATGAGGTTGTAAAACTAACGTCAAACTTAAATTGCTATATGTGGGTTTTTTTCTTTTTTTTTTTAACTTCAATATTTCACAAGTGCAAAAAAAGACATCTATTTGAACAAAGTAAATGCTGACATCTGGTTTCAGCTGCTTCTGAACTACATAAGTTGAACTAGAACTGTGTACTGTATACTATTCAGAGATACATTCAAATATGAGTTGAATTTTTTGGAGATTCTCTTGAAATATGATTTACTGAAATTCCACGGAGCTTCCAGATTTGACTACAGAGCACCTTTTTCAGCATTAGATGTAAATTAACTTTTATAATCTTACCAAGATCACTAGAGGTCATGGTCTTTTTGTGTCTGGTAGCTGGCAAATTGTGCTATTAGTTCCTCCTTATTAGTATTAGTTCCCTTTTCGTGGATGCATAACATCTTAAGTTGTAGATGTTCGTACCTCTCCATTTATTAAATTTGGTTTAGTCACATGCTTAGGTCAAGTACTCTCTTGTAAGAGCCCCATTACTGATCATTTCTTGCTTCTGTTTTCTCTCTACTAACCAAGGGGTTCATGCCAGACTGGCACAACTGGTTCACACCAGCTCTTCCTGACTGTGAAACCTCATTAGGAACAGAGCAGGTAGAGCTCCCTGATTTGACATCACCTTACCAATGATATCAAATGGTGAAGGTCTTTGCCTTCAGGACTAGAATTTCATCCGTCACGTCCTAATGAAATAGCCAGGGACTGCAATAGTAATAATGCACGTGCACACAAGTTGTTGTTAGTCTGTTTGAGCTGCAGGAAACAATGAGTCTCCCATGCTTTATGGACATAGGTTATTATAGAAAAAAGTCCATGAAGGGAGGGTGTATGTCAAAACCCAGTACCTTTTAAAAGCAAGGGACACATTGTCCCATCATTCTAAAGTGAGTCTTGCACTCACAGCATGACATACTAATAGCTTTAAAAGCACAATGACCATATTGTTCAGGTGGCTCATAAAACTTGGCCATCAAACCACAATCCCTTGAGTCCATGTGAATCCTCCATAGTATAGAATGACAGTCTGTGAGTCCTTGCCAGAACAACTGATTGCAAGGTCATAGCCTTAGAAATCAAGGTCTTCCCAAACCAATGTTTAATCAAATAACCCAAAGTAACTATATTTAATGCTGTCCTTTTTGTAGCATTTCTATCCTATTATATTTAGAAGAATATAGAACTTGTATACTGTATGGCCTGCTTATCTATAGCTTAGCCAGTGAAATATTATTAGTTTTCATATCTATAACTTTTATTGTTTTATCTTTGACAAACTCTGAAATAGTACACTAGTGACATTTTTAAAAATTAGCCTTCTGCGTTTAAAGACCACTCATCATTTTTATCTATCATTGTTCTGGAAATGTCACATTGATTTTATCCTCTTTGCAATAAATGGTAACATCCAAAAAAACCCGCCAAATAATAGTCTGACACTTCAAAATCAGCTGCCACTCTTGGATAGAACAAAAATAAATAAAAGAACCATTTTCTTGAAGGACAGGGAAGAGAAAAAAAAGAGTGTAATAGGGAGACAGGAAGAAAGCTTTATCTCTTTCTGGTAATACTGACAATAACCAAACTATCAGGAATCATCACTAGTTTTTCCTTTTCCAACAGCATATACAAATAGCAATTGTGTTGCTGATCAATGAAAATACTTGCAAACATGTCTTAAGAATATTAGTTAAAAATCTTCCCAAGTATGAACTAAGACACTGAAAAAGAAAATGGAAAGAAAGATAAAAAATTCAGTCTCCATTTCCCCTCCTCCTAACCCCAACAACGTGATCAAGTAACAGAGAACTTAAACTGAAGTTCTGGCCAGATCATGCAGGAATTTTGCCAATGACCAGACCCTACTCAGAAGCTCATGACAGGTAGGGTGTGTTGTACCCCTGATGAAGACAGGTCTGGACCAAATAGCCTTCCAAAATCTCAAATTGTCCCAAGCCAAGTCCCCTCCCAGTGAAGTTATTGCAAGATTAATTTTGTTGGCACTGAATTGTGGCTCAAGCTACCTGTATCCACATCCAGATGGGTAGAGGAACAGGGAAATGGGTGACTGGGGCCCAAAAATTAACAGGTAGAGAAGGAGTGGGGTGTTCAGATCTACACAGGTGATAATGAGAGATGTGTCTAAAAGTTTTCAAAACTTAAGAAACCAAAGCCAAGTTAGGAAGGAAATTCCTAAATAAATTCTGAAGCACATGGAATGGTTTAGCGATACTTATTTGTCTTCACAACCATCTATTTAGGATTATCTATGACTTCTTTTATTTGAGTATTTAAAAAATAATTATTATGTCAATGTCCAAACAGTCCATCCAAGTTTTATTTTTCTCTAAGGATTTTTAGGACCTTTTCTAGTTCCTCCATCATCATAAGGACTTCCCTGCTGCAGCCCCTAGAGCTAGATTTAGAGCTAGATTTAGCACTGGTTTGTGTCTTGCCATGACTATATACACAATTGAAAAGAAAACATATAAACATGTCCTGTATCTCTGCTTTACCAGGCCTAATAAAGAATGTTTTCCAGTGGGCTCATGCCTTCAAGATGATTGAGTTTGGAAATTAAATAAGACTGAATCTGCTGCCCATATGCTACTAACATGTGCCCTCAAGTCCCATCTCCTTCCCCAAGACATGAAAAGGCTTCCCCTTGTTCCCAACAGAATCCAAACCATGATTTTCCTCAAGGTCTTCTTGTCCCCTCTCATTATAGCACTGTGTTCATCATGAAAACTTGTCCCTTCAGCAAAAGAATGTAACTTGTCCATATCAGTTTGCTCACAAACAGTCCCTTATTTCCTCCTATTTATTGATCAGGTAAAGAGCAGCATTAGTTTATTTGATTTTATAAATCAAACGTCCAAGCCCTTCTTTGGGAAGAAGAGGAAGAGGAAACAGTTAAATATGCAGATAATACTATCAAATCTGCTCTCTTTTTTTAGTAAACTTGGGAATAGTTTCCGACATAAATATGATTTCAATTTAGCATTTCATCCTTACTCAGCAAAGCATGTAAATACCCTCTTAATTTTAAGCAAGTGCTTAAATCCTATTCCAGTGGCACTTAATCAGGCACTAAAGTTAAGTATGTGTTTAAATGCTTTGATGACTTGAAGCCTAAACAATGAGCAAAGTAATGAGTTACTGAGATTTTGCTGTGCCAGGAAATAATGCTTATTGAAGAAGGGACACTATGATACACCTCAAGCCATTTCATAGTGAAAGAAGGGCTTTGGATTGCAAGCATGGTTTTCTATGGTCTTTCACCTTCATTAAAACAAAATAACACAAAAGAAAGGAAAAATATCCTTGAGAAATATTCAGAGCTATAAATAAATAATGAAGCATACAGTATTTCAATCCATAATCACAGTTTATGGAGGTAGTGGAGACTGTAGTAGAAATGTGTTCATCTGTCTTGTACATGAACAATAAGGCCATGTCATGAACAATGAGCCTATAAAACAGGATCATAACAGAAAGAAAGCTTTAATGTACATATTATTAAGATTAGGACATAACACTATAAGGCTCTTTCTTTTTTTTCTTTTTTTTTTCCTTAAATTGAGCACTGCATGTATAAAAAAGAGATGTTTTATCTCTTTCTTCACTGATGGAACGAGTTTCCAAGTGTTCTTATGTGGGAAGAATATTTGGGCAAGTATTTGGAAGTAATAGAAAAGGCTGTGCCTCCTGTACAATTTGGTAGTGAAAGAGTTAATTTTAAAATCCAAATATATTTTATATTCATGAGAAAACACCTGTGTAGGGCATGCTTGTATCCACAGGACAGTAACACCTTGACTGATTTAGTATCAATCCTTACATTATAGCTTGAGGATATTGAAGAAACAAGCATATTATATTGTTCAAAATGAGAATTTCAAAAGTACTGAATAAAGGATAAGAACACTTATAAAACAGAACATAAACATTCAGGTTCAGTGCATAAGCTAGTCAGCAACTGGAAAGGTTAGAATGAGTTCATGTTGTTTGACTGTTCCACAAACCCTTACTACAGAATATCTTGCTCTCCTGAAACCAACAGTAATCAACACAGATCACTGTAAACCATTAGACAGAGGTCTGTAAAATGGGGATAACAATATACTATTTCCCAAACTACCTGTTGTCTTCAGACTAGGAGTACCAAAATAATACACAATGGTCCAATTCGAACAGCATGCCAATTTTGCTATACATACCTAGATGTGTGTAATGCTCCCTGCACTCCTGTGAGAAAATGGAGATTATCTGTGCTATAACATATATCATATTACTCTTTCATTCTCTCAGGAAGGATGTGGAGCACAACTTCGTTTTAACTGGGCCCAGTCAGAGTTCAAAAAATCATCTAAATAAATGGTTTAAAAAGTTCCACACCAGCATTTAAATTAAAAATAAAAGATAGAAAAGAAACAAGTAAACATACTATAAAAAGAAATCCTGATGTGGACACAATTACTGAGGCATAGACTGTCTCTGCCTTTAGTTTTATGTTACACTCACAGGAAGAGAGGTCTTACATTTGAGGTTAGCAGATGCTACCATAATAATTAATATTAAAAAAGTAGGAGCATTTGAAACCATCAGGCATCATATCTGTGTGCTTTTTCCTTTCATACATTGCTGATATTCATAGGGGAAGCAAATGAAGCTGAAGAACTATCAGGTTCCTTCTTGAATATCTCACGGAGGCTCGAACTTCATAGAAGAATTATCTTAATCATATCATCAAAGGAAAGGGCTTGAAATATGATCTCAGATGAAAACTCTGATGAAGAGAAGTATAGCATAAATTTCTCAGCACTCAAGCCTTAGAAATTACAGCCATGACTCCATATCTCAGGCTCTGGAAGGAATAATAATTACTATTTGGCAATTTATCAAGGTGAGGGTTCCACTGGAGGGAACATCGTATTCAATTTGGGAGCTGAAATTACAGAACTAGTGAGATATTAAATAACAGAACAAAGCAGGACGTGTAGGCAAGGAAAGTGATGGAACAAATCGGAAGTAAAGGTGAAGAACTCAGAATGAGCTATCATGGCAACCTCTTTGTTTTCCAGTTATTATCTTTAGATTCTTCAGTAGAAAAGTCTTTGAGGCATGCCAACCAAGCTCAGCAACTGATGTCTGATGCATTAAGACAAGGTAGAACCAGGAAAAATACAGGTATTTCTCTTTCTACATGATTTTTCACACACATGGGTTTTAAAGTATACTTAGAATCTTAAAACTATAGAGTATCTTGAGTTGGAAGGGACCCACCACAATTATTGGATCCAATTCTTGGTCCTGAACAGGACATACCTGCTGAAATTGTCTCAGGCTTTCTCTTGGCTTAATATTTATATCTCTTACCAAAATATTTAATTAAGTGTTTGAGGAGACGCATAACTTCCCTATCTGTAGAGTTAAAATTAAATATGTGATTAAGAACATGCTTGCCTATTACAAGCAGCTGGGACAATTATTTTAGAAAATTGTTTTTCCTTGCTTAACACACAGGTTCCTCCTTCATGGAAATTGTGAGGAATGTTCAGATAACTTATATTCCCTTATATCTCCTGTTTCAACTGTCATTTCCAAGAGAGGAGGAATATGCAGGCCTGTAACCTACAGAACCTCTCCTCTAACAGATAACTTTTGTCCAAATTCATTACTATAAATTTTAAGGAAAAGGTATCAGTGCTTCTAGGATTTTCTTGGGAATCCGAGAAAAGTCCTTGAAGACCCATATAAAAGTGAATTTGGAATTAGTAGGAAATTGGACTAGATGACCCCCTGAGAGCTCTTCCAGCCTGAATTGTTCCATGATTCAGGCTACCCAAGGAAGTGGTAGAGTCATGATTCCCAGAGGTATTAAGAAGACAAGGAGATATGGCTGAGTAGCATTAGGTTAAGGGTTGGTCTTAATGTTCTTAGAGAGATTTTCCAGCCCAAATGATTCTGTGTTTCCATGATTCTATGATCTGGTCTGCTCTAGATATCTATGTTAGGATATGGGGCATCACATTATGGAAGTTTGCATTCCCACTGATTATAGAATCACAGAGTCAAAGAATGGTTTAGGATTGGAAGGGACTACTGGAAGTCTTCTACTCTACCCTCCCTTTTGTGCCCAACTGAGACACTCAGATCTGCATTGGTGAGGGAGCTGTCATACAATGACTCAACATGAGTGTAACAACTTATTTGGATATGCCAGACCGCTACTTATATGAACATAACATACAAGCATGCATGTTTCCACAATTTGAAAAACAGCATCTATCGCCTTTTTCAGTGTAAGTTGATTAAGGCAAGGGGTGTCTTTACAGCAACTTGAGGTTTCAGGGGCACAGATACATAGTGGAAGACTTGTGTTGACTAAGTTAATGATCAGTTAAAGAGATTTGTTAAATGTGTGACATTGGATTCTGTAGGCAGGAATGCCTAAATCTTGGTAGTTGAACCGGAGGCAGGACTGCCACAGTGAATTTATCTTTGCGTTAATGCATTTAGTTCACAAATTTCCTGTGTATTTGTTTAGTCTCAAGGATATTCAATGCAATTCCCAGACTGATACATGAATTACTGCAAAAATGTTTAGGCAGTGTCATGCTTTATGAACCAGACCCCTGGGCTGTTCAGTATGGGTTAAACCAAGGACAGACTGTTTTTCATGACAAAGATATTAAGCTATCTATATGAACCCCTGACCATCAAATTACTCACTGTTTGTCATACCATTTTTAATTTACATGGTACAAGGGGCTTAAATGTCAGCATCTCTGTTATAACTTAGACTCCAGTGTCTTTAATTAATGTTTCATGTTCATGTTATGGTTATTTAGAATTTGCTGAAAACCCAAGAGTCATAAATATCTTTTACAGGTCTTTGTGGTATGAACTTTAACAAAACAGCTATAAAGAGGTAATAGGAATGAACAGTACATCACATAAAGCACAGCAAAGAAGGAAGAAAGGTAGGAATAAACTCCAGACAGATTAAAAAATTTCATCTTTTTTATATTGGCGTTTATGATAACTTTGTTATTTCTGCATATGCAGGGACATACAAGGTAAATAAGGAAAATGTGCATAAAATTTTTTCATACTTTTTGGGTGCTGCATTTTATTTTTTCATCCACAATGGGATTAAATTAGTATTTTTAACAAGCATTTAACTACCTGAAGCTGAAAGGAGTCCATCTACTTGCAAGCAGTATTCCTGTCTTAACTAACCTGGTGCTCTTCATGAGTGCCTGGACTCCTCTAGTTGGTCAGAGAGCCATTAGTGTGAATTTGGTCTTGCAGCTGATGGTGAGGGTGGGGAAATTCACACTGTTTGATTGTCATCCATGAATGTAGAGTCACATTACAGAGCCAGAATAAACTTGGGAATCTGAAAAAGTCAATGAAACAGTATGAAAGGTAGTAGAGCTTCCAAATGGGACCACCTTAGTGACATAGGTAGGGACCACATCTCGTTTTCTTCTGGATCACTCTGGCAATCAGCAAAGTTTAAGCAGGAAACTGTAGTAAGAAGTAAAATTATGTTCAATGTAAAGGAAGGTATAAATAAACTTAAGAATATGAAACAGCTGTTATGAACAGTGTATGTGGAGTAAATTAAAAAAACACTAGAGTATGACTAAGAAATGTAGTACAAAATGTGCATCAGATCTCAATTGGGGCTATATAATATAATTATATTTGCACAAAAGTGGAGAGGCTTATGTCTCCAATTAAAAAGCACAGTGGCTCTGAAGCCACCCTGTTTTTCAAGGGTGTGGTAAGTCTCACAACGAATGTGTTTGCACATATGTATTAACCCAGAAACACAACAGAAATGAATTATGTATTTGTAAAAACTATATATGAACTTTAAAACTCCCTAAGTTGCCTTAAAAATAAAGATGAAGAAACGCTGTGCTATTGTGAGTCAACCTTTGGTAAGCTTTGTGGGAAGGAGATGAACTAAAAGAACAGACTGAACAAAAGAAGAAAGTTATCCCAGCTGTAGAGGGCCATTATCTGTCAACATGATTGTGATTTCTCAGTTGTCTTCAAGAGCACGCAGAATACACAAAGCCATTTGAAGAAAGAGCAGCACTGCCCTGCTCTTACCATCTCAGTTCATCCTCTCAAGAGCTAAGAAAGTATCTATAGCTTTATCCCATTTTGCATGCTTAACTGCAGATACAGATATGTGTGAAACGTTTACAGTGTAAACAGGGTCTTTTGTGGCTGTTGTGCTGGAAATTAAGCATTCTTGTCATCATGATGCAATCCAGTATGATAAAATAGAACAGTCAAGAAAACTCTCTGAGTTTATGATTTGTTCTACAGAAAAGTGACAAGCAGAAATCTGAATTCAAAAGGAGACTGACTCCTCTCTTCCCCTAGATCTGGGAACTGACCATCAGTGTTGCAGATTTTACCTGGATCTGATACTGAGGTCTGACTTGGTGAACAAACTTACAGTCTTTATCCAGATCCACATCATTGTTATTTTCAAATCCATGTATTGTTTTTGTATACTCTGAGACCACCACCACCAGCTGCACAACCCAAATTACTGTAGCTCTAAACAGAAGTGATTTGCTTTCTGAGTCCTTCCGCCTCTCAGCTAAAGAGCTTTCCTTCTTCTACAAAGATTTTGGGAAATCTTTTTTATTTTCTGTCTCAAATTATATTATGAATATTTTCCTGTGGATTCCTTCTGCCACCCTTGCAAGTATTTTACTTAAGTTCAAGTCAGTGACAAATGAGATCATCCAGTTATCTCTTTTCTTGTTCTAGTCAACTATAAAAGCATCCAGCTTTCCTTCTCTTGACTTTATTGCCAACATTTTCCACTAATTTCCCATTTCCTACACTCAACTTGACAAAAGCCCCAGTGCTCTTGTTAGCAATGCTTCCTCATATAACTTAAACATTCTCTAGACTCCTTTGTATGAAGAGACAATCATTAGGGAATATTCATTTATAAGAATAAGGGCTCAGTAGTGAGACCCACAGCCTGGTCAAAATTTGGGGAGTGGAAAAGAAAGGGGAAAATGAGAAAAAAACTCAATCAAGAGAGAAACTGGGGGGGAAAAAGATGCCATTTAGAATCAAAAGAAAACCCCAGTCTCTCTCCCCAACAACTGAAATTCCAATCTGGATATAAGTTAGAGAGGGGAAAAAAAGAAGAAAAATAAAAGAAGAATAAAGGATTTCTTTTATTCTCTTCAGAATAGTTCAGTACCAAAGCATTTTCAGAGACTGCTACCATGCCTCAAGGGATTGAAAATGCCTTCTGTCATCATTCCCATCCATTGAAATGTACATTAGACACTACAGAGAGAAAACTGGGGCAAAGCAAAAATGAAACAAAACAAAACCAAAGCAAAGCCCATCAAAGAAAGGGCTCGTATTTTTGTGGAGTTCAAAGGAATGGTGTGTCCCTAAAACAAACCAATTTTCTCTCCCTACATACATCACACACACACACTTGAACATACACACTCACACAGGCTTCTGGTCTCATTGTAGGCATCCACTTTCTGAATAACCATTTCTGTAAGTAAACAAGCAGCTCCAACTGCAGCATAAAATGAGCTTAATAACAACTGAGATCAAAATGAGCCAAGATAGTAGGGGATAATAGTGGGGGATCATTCCTAAGACTGTTTGCCCCTGAAGGGAGAATTATTATTATGACCTTGTACCACCGAGCGGGCATGTGCTCCTAGCTGGATCAAATGTAGGCCTTGGCAAAGCTCTCTGCCTGGGAATGTGGTTGCAGTATCTAGTTTTTAACGCTACTGGAAGTGTTGCTATGGGCACTGAGGCACAGGAGCCAAATACAGGGGAAGGGAAATAATGAAAAATGCTGATTAGGAGCTCAGAGAAAGGAATGGAACATTTGTGCTCAACAATAAAATGTAATGCTCTGTTAATCTGTTTCTTGGCTGTCTGTACTCCATAGGATTTTTAACATAGTTTTTGTATATTACTGTATAGTTTATTTAATACACTTTTACTCTATGGGATATTTAATATCCTCCTTTATTCCCTGTTAAGCTACCTACATCTACTCTTCTCAAAAACCCCACAATCTTTCCTAATGCAGCTAGATTGAGTCTAGTGTGCACTCACGCTCTAGGAAATATAAAACAAACTCCCCTGCTGACTGCTTAAGAGAACAGATATTAATTAGCTCTCTTAGATATGCTACAGACTGAAGAAAATGTTTCCATCCAATAGAGCTTCCTTTGTCTTATCCACCCTAGTACGGTTTACCCTTTTCTCACTGATTAATGACAGTCCATACCTATGCTGTTTTTCAGTGATGTCCAATGCGCCATCACGATAAACAAGAAAAGAAAGTTTTGTTGTTTCTAAAACTTTTTTTTTTTAGCCAATTGTGACATTGGGAAATTGTTTCTCTTTCCCAGATATTTGATACTGAAAAAACAGAGCTATATTGACATGGAAATTTGAGAAACCTACAGTTGTTTAATTGTTCAAAGAGCAGGAGTCTCTTGAAGTTGGGTTTTTTTAATTAATAGTATGCAGTTGTACACGGTACTATGGTGCCATTATCTTAGAGCCACAGAATCCTAGAATAGGTTGGGTTGAGTTGGGCTGTATTACAAGGATCCCTAAAGGTCATCTAGTTCCAAACTCCTGCCATCAGCAGGAACACCTTCCACTGTCCCAGGCTTTTCCAGCCTTGGACACTTCCAGGAATGGGGCAGCCACAGCTTCTCTGGACAGTCTGCTCTTGTACCTTACCACTCTCATTGTAAAAAATTTCTCCCTAATACCCAATTAAACCTTAAATTCTGTCAATTTGAAGACATTCCCCTTTGTCCTGTCACTACAGGCTCTTCAAAGTTCTTCTCCAGCTCTCTTGGAGCCCCTGTAGGCATTGGAAAGGGGAATAACATCTCTCTGAAGCCTTTCCTTCTCCAGCTGAACACCCCCTATACTCTCAGCTTGTCTCCACAGCAGTGATGCTCCAGCCCTCTGACCATCTTCGTGATCTCCTGTGGACTCCCTTCAACAGTTCCACCACCTTCTTGTGTTGGGGTGACAAAAGCTGGATTCAGTACCTGAAGATGCGGTCTCACAAAAGAAAAGTAGAAGGGAGAATCAGCTCCAGGGATCTGGAAAATTTTAATCTGTGAGGGAGTAAACTTGGTGTCTGTAAGTTTGTCTTTCTTGAGGCATATTTGTCTTGTTGGCCTTCTGTGATCAGAGTTCTAACAATTATTCTATAAAAATGCAGTGTTAAAAATAAATATTGAGGTTTTTCTCCTCAAATATATCTCAAGCTAGAGTTCAATGATACCATACTAGGGTCACCCAAGCTGGGTGTCTGCCCAGAAATTATAAATAACTAGAGTATTATTACTTATTTTATATAAATATACACACATCCACCACCATAATGTATGTACATATGTATATAAGATGAAAAGGCAACACAACATGGTAAATTTACTAAATTTACTATAGTGAATGGACAAAATTCTTATTCTAGCTTCAATAAAATACTAATTCTATTACAAAGTGAGTAATCAGTAAATAAAGAAAAATTAGTGGGAACAGATGGTTTCACCCCTATTTATGTTACTGGGAATGGAAGGAACTTCACTTTTTGTTCCATATTAAATTAAGAAATCTTGGAAAGTTAGATGTGAAATAGTTTTGGGTAAAATTGTCATGATTTTTCTTCTACTCAACAAGTTTTTCCATAACCTGCTGAACTTAATGGGACCAGACATCCATTAACCTACAGACCTGTGAATTTCTCCTACGTCGTCTGAGCTGAGGATCTGGTTCAGTGACATTTTTTACTGGCATAAATTACATGGGAAAAAATATTCTCTTAAATTACAATAGAATCACACCTTTGGAATTAAAAAAATATGGAAAGGCAAATCAGAAGAAGCAAATGGAGGAAGAAGAAGCTAGGGACAGGCAGACAGAAGGAAACCTCATTCATTGTTCTGAGCAGATGCATGCATGTGGGAACTGAAATAATACCCTGTTTAGCTAATCTGACTTTGGAAACATGCAGCGCTGTAGATTAGGCATGAAGACAGAGCCTGATACCTTTCCAAAGGAACAGGATTGTTTTACCTGTTCAGCCTACTCAGGGCCAGACTGAGAACACTCAAAACCTTTTCCTCCTCAAATGCTTCGCCAGCCTCCCTCCACATCCACCTTGACCAGTGAAGGGAGAAAAGGGAAGGGACAGAGGGGAAGGCAGTGCCATTCAATGTCACTATGAGGTGGTGCTGATCTAATCTACCTGCTCAGAGCTCTTGATTTGATTTAGGATAGCAGTTGTTAAGAGCAGAAGGAGCTGCTGGCACGAATGGCAGCCTTCTCAGCCAGCCACACTTTCCAACTGTCCTGAATATTAAAAAAAAAAAAAAAAAAAAAAAAAAAAAAAAAAAAGTGGGTAGGGGGAAGAGAGACTGAGAAAGAGAGAGACTCAAAGAACAAGCCTACAAAGAACAGTGGCTGCAGCTCACTCGGAGGAATTCCATTAAATGAACTCATCCGTCATCTTGCCTTTTATTGATGAGTGGCATTGCTTGGCGGCAAGTGACATGGCAGAACAAATAGCATCGGAGCCCTGGCTTCCTCTTCCACTGCACACAGAGACACATAGGCCCCAAAACAATGAGTCATTACTTATTACATCCATTATTAACTCAGCTCAGGCTCATTAGGCATGGAAATTGCGGAGGAAAAAGGGAAAAAAAGACCAAACCAGGAGCTAACTGGCATCAAGTACCCACAGATTTAGGGAAAGGGTGTGGTGGGAGGGAGAGGGAGACAGGCAGTTAAAATCTGCTACTCAACATTTGTGACATTGTTAAATCCTGAGGGTAGTGGGTAGTTGATCATATGTTTTCCTTTTTCTGACGTGATTGTATTGAGGACTGTGCTTTAAAGCAAAAAGGCCAAAAGAACAGGAATGTAAGAACTACATCATTAACTACTGCAAGACCTTCAGAATAAAGTTTATCAAGAACGATGTGGTTTTATTAGAGGAATCTCAGTTGGACACGATAATAAAAAAATAAAAAAACAAAACAAAAAACAAAAAAAAAAAAAAAAAAAAAAAGAAGACAAATGGAGCTACTAAAAAAACCAACCAAGTCGAATGCAAGCATTTTGTGGGTGAGGAGAGTGAAATGGAATTCCTGTGTGCCTTCCTGTCTGTGGCACTGGATTAATTTCACTGAAGGCTGATCTTCTAAGCGTTAAGACACCTAGCCTAAAAAAGTGCCATGTACAAGTTTCCTTTTCAGTCAAGAGACAGCAATAATTTTGTTGCTGGATGACTTGTCCAATCCCCAAAAAAAAAAAAAAAAAAAAAAAAAAAAAAAGTGGCATTTAAAACAGTTTAAATTAACTGCTATGTGGAGATGTTGATATCTGTCTTTTTGCTATCAAGGAAGACAAGATGACCAGTTTTGATGGAGCATATAATTCATAGACAGATAAAGTTAAATGAGATGGGTTGGACTGTTGTTATCTTAGCTCATGTTTCAGTATGACAGCAACTGTTTTCTGGATCAATACATAAACAAGATTTTTTTCTCCTTCTTTGACTACTCAGGTCTAGAAAAAAATTCTTGAAATATTTCCATTCACTTATAAATAAATAAATAAAACAGTTCGGGAAAAAATATAGTATAAGCCAAAGGAGGACCGATAATATACACACACAACTAAAATGGGATTGAGTGGATCTGGAATAAACAAGAGGTGTATGGACCCACTCAAACAAAATGAGAGAACTGTGAAACAATTACAGTAAAAGCAAGGCTGTCTGAATTGTTTTAGTCACCCTTTCAGGTAAAAGGGAAATTATTCCAAGTGTGTGTACCAGGCTCAATCCTATTCAAGTTCCACACTTACTTCCCTAAATTTATTTATTCTTCTTGGCTAGATTTCACCTTTTTTTTGTCAGTGCCCCTTGGCTTCAGGATGAGCTAAAAAAAAAGAGATTGCTGAAGTATTGAGAAAGACTGATATTTTAAAGATAGGCCAGTGTCAGGGAAGAAGTCTTGAAAATTCTCAAGGGATCCCCATCAGCCTATGAAGCAACTGGAGACTGATGACAATCCAGGTGGTTTTCATCTCTAAGCACAGGCTTACAGGTGGACTTTGAAACCTCTGTAATGCTTCCTCAAATTTTTTGCCACAAGACAGTAATTAAGATTCACATTGTGAATGCAGCTAAACAGATTAAATTAGTACTTGGAGTAAGTAGATACCCTTTCAATACAATCAACAGAAATAGCTAATTGCTTGGATTTTTGAAGCCAGGTATTACCAACCTGGCTGGTTTATTTTGTCTCACCAAAAAGACTTGCTATGTGTTACCTCTTGTAAATCCTGACATACACCTGCTGTAACAGGAGGTGGATAGCTTAAAATCTTGCACATTTATCTCCTCTAGAGGTTTGCTGGGAACAGGCAGTAGTGGGGAGTAGAGCAAGATTCCTTCCAAGTTCATCTTGGCAAAAATATGGGTATTAAAGGCTGTTCTTCTGCTAATTAATTCTGAAAAGAAGCATGGAAGAAAGTTGTGGTGCTTGACAGCTGCCCTAAATATCTTAGTGTCAAGGTTGGTTAGCACATGCCACTGATCAGATTCCTTCAGCTCAGATGCATAAGCTGCAGTTATCTTGTGCAAGAGTTAACAGAACTGGAAAAAAAAAAAGGAAATAGGTCTTTCTCAATAAGGCAATTCAGCTGATGTTTCTCTGTACTTTTTCCATCACTTTATAGCAGTGGTTTACAAGCTTTCAATGTAACTTTAAAAATGTATTTTATCAAACAGAATGGAAAGCATCTCACCCATTTTCATCTCTTTTTTCTTCCCATTTCAACATTTTCTGCTCTCTGTCAAAAATAAGTCAAATAATGGAAACTATTAGAAATCAAAATTGCAGGGATAGGAGATATATCATTATTAGTCATGTGACATTGTGATGGGTTTCATTCACACACAGACACAACAAAGAAATTATTTTTCTATCAATAAGTATTTTAAATAACTATCTGTAATATACTTGTGTACTATATTAATAAACTTTACTTTTAATCTCAAAAAACCACCATTTCTTAGAAATATTCTTTCAGAGAAAAGATAGGAAGGAAAAGAGATTAATTACACCATGATACCTACATGTCATTGTGGCCAAATGTCCCTCTTTATTCTACCATTTGAAGTTCAGAAAGGAAAACATATGAGTTGTACTCTAGGCTTTTGATTTTGTAGTAAGCATAAGAGAAGATGAAATCAGCTGTAACATTCTGCCAATGACTCAGAATGTGTTAAAAAGCAAGAAAAAAAATAGATACATTCACATGGTTTATTTTTCTCCAATTAATTCTGAGGCATCTGCTTTGAACATTAAAAAGCATTCTCTTTGTAAATATATAGCTATTAAAAAGAAAAATCATGGATAGTCTTGGCAAGCTATACACCTTCCCAAAATCTATGAGACTCGCACGAGTTCATTTTGAAGCTCAGGAGCTTCGGATCTCTTCAAGTGAACGAGTTTCTCTGGATGCTCAGGCAATATCTCTGACACTTCTCTCATTTGCCATCTCTGGAACCTACTGTGGGAAATCATAGCTCATAACTTGCAGCACCACAGCACAATCCACAGGAGCCTGATGCGGTTGCTTTGGATGATCATCCTCTCCCGTTCAGAGCACTTTGTCTCTGAGGATACAGTCTTGCAATGAGCTTTAATTATTCATCAGATTTCCCTTCAGCTGAGCCTGTTCCAGGGCCAGGCCTAGGGGTGGGAATTATTTCACCTTGTGCAATGTGTCTGTAGAGTAGAAATGCAAGGGAGTCCATACTTCAGTCTCTCTTTCCATTAATAAAGAGAAATAGGAACATTTAGGGCACAATTCAATGACCCATTTTTTGACTTGCACCTTAGGATTAGATGAATTGTGCCTTAAACGTGCTTGATTCCCCATCGATTACAGGGACTCAAGTGACTGCCTCAGATGTCAACAGCTACGTTTGGGCAGATGAATCTCACCCAGGAGGTTTACATTTTATTTAATGACTTTGCATTAAGGCACCAGAGACAAGGCATGCGAGAAAACGCCAGCAAGGAAAGATCAAACCCCCCTGCTCGAGGCACGGTGATGTTTTTGTGGTAATGTTTTGCAACTGTTGTTCCACACTTCCTTCTTTGCAGTGTCTGCAGTAGTGAGGGGGCTGGAGGTGTCTCATCAGCCTGTCTCAATCCTACCCGCAGCTGCCGTAGCGGGAGAAATCCTAATTTGGTACAATATGCCAGTTGCTGAGGTTAGCTCAGCAGCAGCAGCAGCTAAAAGACAGATGTAAAATCAGTAGCTGATGATTTTACATCAGAGGAGTGAATGTAAAATCAATGAGAAGTTTTAAAATGGAGAATGGCTTAAATTTAACAAGGGAAATTAAGTCAATGTTTGTTTTAGCAAATGGAAAGGTTTTCCCTCTCTCAGGCTAAGACTATGATTAGCAGGGTGCTGGAAACCAAGGATATTTTAGCAGAATCTTGCATTAAGCACAGCTTCTTCATCTCAAAAACACACCCCACATCACTCTGAATGTTCACCAATTCAAAGAGTACAGAACATCACAGGACAAAATATGCAATGGAGTTGAAAATCATGTTACAATATGGGAAGGCAATGGACAGAAATGAGTAAAATAAAATAAAGTATTTTCCATAGAGAAGGATCTTTTTTTTCCTGACTTTTAATTTTCCTTCCTTTAAATATATCTTTATTTGTAAAAAATACCTCTTTTTCCTCCATTTTTTTTTCTTTCCCTTTCAATTCTTTTTTCATTTCCACTTACTCCTTTTTTCTGGGATTAGGGAAGGGAGTAAGGGCAAGGAGGAAAAAACCAAAAAAGAAAACAGGGGGAAAAAAAAAAGAGAAAAAAGAAAAAAATATAAGGAAGAAAGCCGTTAAAATGAAGAAGGTACATTATGGCACCATACTTGCATTTTTCCTTTTTTTTTTTTTTTTCCTTTTTCCACTTTGAAAAAAATAAGAGTGAAAATTGAAATAAGACCCCTTGTAATGAAAAGGATTTTGAACTTGAACTTCTGTTAGCTCTGTTGTTGCTCAGTAAAGGTCAAGTACAAGTTAAACTTTAATCGTATATTCCCATGGAAATATCAATGAAACATTCATGTTCATAGAGAAAGAACCTTGAAACTTTCGGGTTTAAAGTGTTTCCACACATATTTCTAAGTTAGTGAGTATTTAAGTGTTTTGGTGTATAGGCAGCCCTTCAAAGTGTGTAAGATGCTGTGCTGAAACCTCTCTTATATAAAACATTCCTAGCTGAACCCTGTCCCAGAGATTTATGTATGCCCTGGTATCAGTCCCCTCCCTAAGATGTGTGACCAGATGCGAGCTGGTAGATTAGAGCCTGGGTGTTTGTAGTGCTCTGACACTTTCTTGTATCAACTCATCTCTTCCCCCACTCCGGAAAAGAGTCATTTGGGAAGGTTTCTTTCTTCATGTCTCATATATTTTAATGCTGCCCTTTAATGTAATGTATATGTGTACAGATATTATATAAAATATATGCAGCTTTAGAGATGTAGATGTTTCTCTGCAACCCAGTTATCCAAGAGGCGTCTGCTTGCACTGTTGATATTAGAAGCTAAGAGGTCTAAGAGCAATGTTTCATTTTGTATGCTCTTGGTTAATATTTTTTAACACAATGTAAAGGAAAATGCTTCCTTTTGTCATCAGTTTTCTCATTCTCTGCTGACACCAACTTTCAACTCAGTTAGTCATACTGAGATGACTAAACTGAATTAAAGTAGTTTTACTCTGTTGAGAGCCAGACTAGACAAATACTGAGCTTTGGACAAAAGCTTGCCACACTTTCTAAAAGGTGCTTATCTTTAGGAGGGATAAATCATCTTCTGGAAATATCTGCTTAAATATTTTTGTTTTGCCCATTTATGTCGGTGTCCACTTCTGCCTTCACTCTGCCCCAACTATGCACATGACTAATTTATAGACCACAAAAAGGAAGAATATTCCCTCCATTTACACAGTTACACTATTTTCTGACACTTGAAAAAGACAATGGGAGTTGTTTCTTACCAGTGACTTTATGGTAAAGACAGGAGCCATATCAGTATCCACATTAAATGTACAGCATAAAAATAATTATTCTGAGCTGTTTCCAGACAAAAATTACTAAGTTCCAAATACTGGAGCTTTAGAATTCTGCAGAGAGTCTGCAACAGTGGATGAGCTCTACATCATAACACGAGATTGTGCATGAGATATAGTATTTTGAGGCAGAATGAATATTAAGAAGAAGGGCTTTTAAACAGTAGTTTTTAACTAATTTCATAAATCTAAAATATTAAAAGGAGAGTACGACAAGTTATATATATCATGTTATACAAAAGAGAGGAAAAAGAATATGTTACAAATACAAGATTATTTTTAAACCCTTATAGCCTTTCAAAACCTACAGTATGATGAAGCATCCAAATGAACCAGCATGACATAGTGTAATGTATTTATTCAAGGTCGTCTTTTTAATAGATCCTTCATATATAGTAATGTAAAGCACACACAGTGTCTGGTATGTATTATCAGTCCATTTGTTCCCTATCTAGATTTACATTTCATCCCCAAAAAGAAAATAAGATGATCTCCCTAACAGACTATTGCAAGATTCAGATTTTGGATGTGAGCTTTTAATTGCTATGACGGCAAAGTGTTTACTGTGTCTAAAGATATGCAAACTGCTTTATAAGTAACTCGATAGTCTAATATGTGTTTGTTTGTGATCTTTTTCTGTTAGGGGCTGATCCAGAGCTCTTTGAAGTCCGTGGGGTTTTTTTCACTGACTTCAAAGGGCTTTTGGCTCAGACCCTTATCCTTAAACACTGAATAGATTAACAACTGATTTGTGAATAGTTTGCAATGCCAAAAGGAATAGGAAAAAGACAGCCTTCACAAAATTATGTATCTGGCAAACGCTATTTACATAATCTATTGATATGTGTATTAATAATTAACTGGTACCACAATGGCATATGTACACTATTGGGCTGGCAGAACAGTGCAGAGGAAAATATATGGTATATGGAAATATTTAATGATATTCTTGTATTTTATACACAGCTTCACCAAAGCCTATTCCAAGAGTGAGGCCACTGGAGTATTCAAGGATGCACAACCATTTCCTAGGCAGAAGTTCTTTCCCAGATGTTCAGTTTGACCTGGGGCAACTCAATCAAAGTCTGTAAGGTTTCCAACATTTCTAGTGGGGATTTATTTTTAAAAATGTGGCATATGGATTTTTCTGGCAATAATGAAATATAGCTGTGCACACTCCATTAAATGAAATGAGACTTTAATCCTTAAAACTGTGTGAGTAACTGGAATTGGAAAATTGGGACCTGGGAAACAGAGAATAAGTTGAGGGTGAAGAAAGTGAAGAACTTCAGGAAGGACATTTGAAGAGATGACCCAGGGAAAATAAGGCATGAACTCTTTTGAATGCATGGATTCAAAGGACATATAGTCATTCCTAAAAAGATGGATAGCTATAGCACTGCAAATTAAACACAGGAAGAAAAAAATCAGATAAAAAGATGAAGAGTGGCTTCATGGAACTATTTCAATAAGTAGATTGTTTTTTTAATACTTGCTGTGGAGTTCTTTCTGTATTTCAACCTCTCACTGCTTCAAAGCATAAAAATGCTTTGGGTAATTAACTGACTTGACTTGCACTACAGCAGTTTTGAAACTTTCAAAGCAGGATGAGAGGCTTAAGAATCTCTACTTCCATAAATTCAGTTCAAATTTCAAAGAAATTAAAACACCAATAGACAAAGCAGAGAGAAAAATAACTCCAAACAATATTTCTGTGACTTCCTATGGATATAGGTCCTGATCTTTTAGTTTGTACAGCCTTTCACCCTAACACAAACTGGGACTGTTAAGATTTAGTAGGAATATTTTCCCTATGTTGCTCCAGGAGGCCTGATCACAGAATGAGCAATAT
>JACBWW010000008.1:32147571-32228593 GCA_020086605.1 Lanius collurio | reverse complement strand
ATGTATATATATATTAAAGACAGTATTTCTCCTTGCAGTGTGTTCCATTTAAGCCTACTTTAGGAGATATTTCTACAGTGACCTCTGCAAGAACATCCCGACCCAGTCCTTTATGAAGAAATGGCTGTGCACACCTACACTGCAGTCTGTCTACGGGTTAAAGTAACTCCCCTTCCCACATCTAGCAGATGTGAACATTACTGAGTCCAGTTGGCACTTAGTAAATAATAAATAACAACAACAACAGCAACTGCAATGACAATAACAAACAACAACTATAATAATTTAATTCCATCTTACTGAATAATTTTCTGTCTAACCATGGCGGTGTGGAGTCCACTACGCCACCAAAATTGTTTGCCAAACATGAGCCTTTCTACAGAGTAGTTTAAGCAGCTGCTGCTGAGGTCTTGTTGTACTGCAGAAGCACTCATCTGGCCAAAACTTCCTGGTGCAGAGACATCAATCTCCTCCCCGCTGGCTGCTGAGTTCACTCTGTAGACAGCCCATGGTGCTGTCAGCTCTGCATGCCTGATGGACAACAGAGCTCAGTAAAGATGCAACAGAGTAAAGCATTGCTTTTTGCATGAGCAAGGGGTTGCACTGCCAGTGATAGTGGCAGTAGAGTTGGTAGTTTTGTTAGGGAATGAATGATTCTGAAGACATTAAGAATATTAGGGGAAATTTATGGAACCTTCTTCATTGACCGTAGGACTCAAATGCAGATAATTAGTGTTATATCATCTTCTGTTCTTTCTTTAGCCTAAAGAGATATTGTATAAAGGGTCAGAGATGTCTAAGAGACTATGTCTAAGAGACTATCAAAATATGTAGGTGTTTGATATATTTTGTTCATTGCAAAAGAGCAGAGCCAGTAAGACTCATACCTGTAACAACCCAGACTGAAATATTTAACTTCAGACACAGTTTAAGCACGTAAATTTCTTAAAATTTCTCACCAAACCCTATCCTAACTGATGGGGCATCTCAGTATTCATGGGTGTCTCCATTTTTTTTGCCACAGGACTTACAGAACTCCACAAAACTCCATTACTGCCTGTAACCAAGGCCATCATCTTCCCACAGGTAAGCAGCAGTCGCTTTCACCACAGTCTGCTTAAGTGGCAGTGCTGGGTTTTGTGCAAGTCACAGCCTCTCTTGTTCTGAAATGCAATAGGACAGTGTGTACCACTGATTACAGCAGCCAATTTTCACTTTTTGTTTTACACAGATGTCCCTCCTTTGTGTCAGAAAGCTCCAACTTACACTTCCCAGAACTCATGAGAATGCCTTAACTGCCAGCTTTAATATAATCCTGCTTTACTGTCTTTATGGCCCCTGAATAACCTAAACTTGTTTTTTTTCCCTTTTTTATGTTTAGGGAAAGACAAACAAGGTAGCACAAGCTGAAGTACAGTGTAGATGGGCATGCACCCAAGAATATGTTCTTACTCCTTTACAGCTGTCATATAACTTGTATTTCTCCCCCAAGTGAGAGAGTTTCTCCTTATTACTAGAAGATCACACACAAGCACTTACCATCAGGTATGCTGTAAAGACAAATCCTGCCTTATTTAATGAAAGCTTGCCTATATTATCAAATTTATATATATATATGTAAAAAAAGATGAAAGATTAAATATCTTAGCATAAAAACAGAGTTAATAAGCTTAGATTGGCATGGATAAATTGTTTGGAAGAAATACTCAGGGGATAGCTGCACTCATAATGCAATGGAATGGTTTGGGTTGGAAGGGACTTAAAGATCCTATTTTTCCAAACCCCTACCATGGGCAGGAACACCTTCCACCAGAGCAGGTTGCTCCAATCCCTTTTCAGTCCGGTCTTGACAACTTCCAGGGATGGGGAAGCCACAGCTTCTCTGGGCAACCTTTGTAAACCTCACCATCCTCACAGTCAAGAATATTTTTGTAATATCTAATTTAATTTTACCGTCCTTCATCTTAAAGCCATTACCCCTTGTCCTATCACTACATGCAATTTATTAGTTCCTTCTCAAGCTCTCTGATATCCCATTCAGTACTGAAATGTACAATAATTCTCTTTTCCAGGCTGAATAATCCCACCTCTCTTAAAAGAGGTGCTCCAAGCTCATGACCAATTTAGTGACCTCCTCTGGAGTCATTCTGACAAGCTCACAATTCTCTTGTGTTGGGAATCCCAGAGCTGGAAGCAGCACTGCAGCTGAGGATCCCACTAGACCGGGAAGAAGAACCACCCCCCTGACCTGCTGGACATCTGCTGGGCATCTTTAAGGGCTGTTTCCTTGGCTTTGAAAGGGAGTCACCTACAACTAAAGGTGAAGTCACTCACATCATTCTGTTGGTGGCTGCACAAAGTGAGGCACTGTAAGGACGCAGCCCAACAGGTCACTGTGGCTGGAGTGGGCTTTGGGCTTGTCTCTGTCACCCAGCTGCAGTAAACCAGCACATTTCTCAGTGTTAGTTTTACAATTCTGGGTTCTAAAACATGTTCTCAGTATTAATTTCCTGAAGAATAATTTTTCATCAAGTGATTTACAGAGTGAAAATGATTCTCTGAGAGAGAGACTGGAAAGCATGAATGGAAAGACAAGTAATGCCTGGTGTTCCCAAAGGAATTTGAAGTGAAAGTGGAAATGTGAAAGTTAACTTGCTGTGATAAATTGGTCTCACAACTAGGAAGCTGTAAAGAGTTCTGTGGCCCAGTCTAAGCCATCACTTGCCTACATGCCTAATTTTTTTTTTTTTTTTTTTTTCTGTGTTACTATTAGTCTTTAAGCTCACAGAAAGTCAGGGCCAACTACACAGAGTAAGCAGATGTGGCCAAGTCACAGGCTTGTACTTAACAGCAGTACCAGGTTAACGTAAGTGACTGTGAGCCCTAACCACACACATCTGCAAATCCCAAGAGTGCTCTAGCTTTGCATATATAGCTGAACCTTATGGTAAAACCTATATTGTCTGCTTAATGTATTTTCCTGTTCCTGGTAATTCTCACTCTGGGTTTAAATGTGTTTGACCATGGTTCACAATAATGCTTTTGTTTCTTTCTTTTTTTTTTATCCCCTATCTAATCCAATGATCTTTGGGAAACTGGGATCCTTCCTTGAATTAATGAAGGGTAATCATATATTTTCTTTTTGTAGTATTTCCCTTTCAGCTCAGTTTTACTAAATCATAAACTTAACCACATTTGGTCTAGTGATATGCAAATGAATCCTTTAAAAATCCACCCCCTGAGCTCTAGAGACATGTAGGGTGTAACACCCGCAGAAATCAGAGCCTCTGGGGTTTATCTGTTGTTAGTCCTGCCAGAAGTGACATCCCTGAATATACACTGATGTCTTCTACCCCTCTCCCCTCCCTAAAAGCACTTATTTGCAGATTGTAGCATTCTGAGTCTTTGAAGTGGCACCTACAACCAAACTGCCACCCACACTTTTCTCTATTTAGGTCAGAGTGACTTCAAACTGGAAAGAAAAAAGCCACACACGAACAGGCAGACATGCACACACTCACACAAACAAAACTGATGCAGAGAAAATCAAATAATAAGGTGCAGCCACCCAAGGCTGGTGTGAAAATCAACATATGGGGAATTATTGCAAGCATCGGGCTCAGCTTCAAATGGGCTTGTTTTGCCTGGAACCCTGAGATGAGCTGAGAAAGGCAGAATCAGTTGCTTCACTAATCGCTGAGCTACCTGCAGAGAAACAGGCAACCATAAAAAGGAACAAAACAATAGAGAAATAGATGCAGAGGGAGCCACTGCAGAACGGCATAGGATGAGCTCACTAGCACCTCCAAGAGAGCTCCTAAAACTGCTGGTTAAAAATGTTTTCAGTGCCGGTGCTTACCAAAGCTAGACTTTGGACTTTAGAGTTTTGACCTTCCTCTGTGGCTGAGACACTTAGATGTCATCAAGAATTCCAGCGTCATCAGGGAGAGGGCAGGTGTGACTTCTTTTCCCTGAGCTGGGCACCACCAACACCAAAGGTTGTGCTGGGTCTCTGCTTCAAACACTGAAACAGCAGATAAAGTGTGGACAGGAGGATTGTTCTTGTGGGTCTGTAGTCCAGAGACTTCAAACAATGTCCCTTCATAGGGTGGGTTTTTAAGAAGAGGTGTAAAACTCCTAAAAAGAAAAGAGAAATATTTTTGAAAGAGTGAAAAAAAAAAAAAAAAAAAAAAAAAAAAATCACTGCATAAATACCTTATAGAATCACATCTACTTTCTAAGGGATATAGAGAATGTGGCACCACTGCTCATGACAGGAGAGTTAGAATTACACAATCTTTCAGGTCCCTTCCAACCCAAAGCATTCTGTGATTCTATGACTCAATAAAGGAAACTGTCAAAAGAAAAAAAAAAATGTGGGTGGATTCAGTTCATAAAGCTCTAATCTTTGGTTTATGTCTGTGACTAGAAAGACAATATACCCTTGGAAGATGTCCATCTGCCTCCTTGCACTCAGACAATCTCATTAGGTTTTCATAGGTTAAATTATATCATCTTGCACAGGCAGAGGAATGTCAGTTTAATTTTGTTATTTTTATTCATATTTATCTGGCTGTTAGAATAAAGGTATGTAAGTGTATAGGTTGAATAACCTGTATTTATGTCAGTCCATGTCTAGATTTGATATAAAGTAATGGCTAACATTGATCATTTGCTGTTAGAATACTTGCTCTTTAACAAAATTAAGAAATATCATAATATGAAGAGGTGTTAGGATTCAGATTTCCTTTTTTTCATTCAGAAAAAGGAAATTGTAATATATGTCTGTACAAAAACACAAAACATGTCAAAGCTTGCCAGAAGAATGAATTTCAAAAATGTCAGTATTTCTGGAAGGTGGGGCTTTCTTTATTCTTTTGGGGAAAACAAAGGATTTCAACATGACAAAAAGGACTAGAAAATAATGCCAAGTGATATAATTGCCTTTAATTTAGAGTTATTAAGATCTCCTCTCTTACCAAATTTAATGTGTATTTAGTATCTACATAGAAGTGGAATGCTAAAATATCATTGCAAGTCCTGACAGTACTCATCTAAAAGTAAACAGATGAATTCCAAAATGAAGTAAAGGTTTGTCCACATTAGCATCTCTGTTTAATATTTTTCATTGGATTTCCTGGTGTTTCCTTGCTGGTGCACTTAGACCTGGTGATGGTCATACTTAAACCTTTCCTTTAGACCCCTAGTGCACTCCAGATGCCCACAGATATGCAGAATTTCACTGAGATTGTCCCCTGATATGAAAATGCTATGGGGATGCTTTCCCACCCATTGACACAGGTAAATACTGGCAGATTAGTGGGACCACATCTCTGAGAAACATGAGGTGGTAAAATGTGACTGTGCTGGTGTGTGTGTGTGTGCATGCCTGTGTGTATGCAACACAGTTATAACCATGCCAGCAAAGAAAATATTGCCAGCACTAAGATGCTACAGAGATCTTAGCACCATATTGTATTCTGGTGAATATTTCTTTCTTTGTTCCGCTGCCGTTTTATACCCTTCTTAAAACACATTATTGAGAGTGATTCCCATATCCCCTAGTAGTGATTAGTCAGTCATGAGTGAGAAAGTTTCAAAAGAAATTCTGTATATATATAATAAAGTAGTTTTTCATTTTTATGGCTGTAATAAAAGCACCAAAAAAAAAAAAAAAAAAAAAAAAAAAAGAAGGAAAACAAAACCCAGCCAAACAAAAAAAATTAAATAAAACATTGAATGCTACTAAAAGGAGAAATAAAAGACACAAGTAACAATGGCAGGTCAGGATTCAGATAGAGCATTCAAATCATAGAGGTAATGTGAAAAGCATTCAGCACTGGAAGTCAACCAGCAATATGCATAAAACAAAAAGATATTATTCCCAAGGTGATGCACATCTCTCACCCAGGGCAAACTCAAGCTAACTAGAAAAGTCAAGCACTTATCATGAAAATTACGTGAAGGATTATAAGAACAACATCCCAGTCATTCTTAGAGAAGCAACACAAACTATAAAATCCCTAATGCCAGTTATTTAGTGAGGTGTAGGTTTCATTTTCTCTCTCATCTTTTTCTTTCCTTTCAGCTTGACAAAGATAACTTGTCTAAACAATAGAAATACCTCCTGTGCTGCACCAGTTCAATCCGAAATCTATCAAGGTAATAATGTGGTTTGAAAAACCATCACAGAAGCTCACTGAAAATATTACTGAACATACACCCCGGAGAAGCAATATGGCTTATGGTTCACATCAGGGAGATGAAAATCAAGTTAAAATACAGGCTAAGTGACATGCCCGGGGTCTCACCAGTATTTTGTGGCAGACCGAGGGTGTGAACCTGGGCTAATGTTCTGATCTCTCTTGACTACACAGACTTTGATTTAAATAGCTTAGTTAAAACAGAGATATCTCTAAATCCTGAACTTGAAGCCAAAAAAAAATGAAGCAGAGAGAGGAAGCAATTTGCATATATGTAACTTTGAGAAAGATCTGCCAATTGGACATATAATTTTTAAGACTGGAAACATTGTTTTAATCACAAGACTAATTCTGAGCAGCAGGGATTGTTTATTGTTGACTTTTTTGTTGATGTTTTACTCTCAGATAATCACTTTTCAGCAAGAATTTGTGTGACATCATCAATCTGGAATGTGCAGAAGCTTAAGTTGGTCACACACTTAGCAGGAATTTACAGTGTTAGATTACCACCAGAATCAGCTGGAAAAAATAATTTCAAAGACACTTTTGACAACATCCACTGTCACAGGTACTAAAGATATTTGAACTTAGAATTAGTAAACCAGGAGCAAATAAGGGACAAGAACAGACAGCAAAATATTTATCAGCTCATTCCTTGAAATATTTGAAGTTGTTTGGTTTGGGATTTTTTTATCTCTTGCTTTTCTTTGCCTTGCCTTCTCTTTCCCTTCCCTTTCCCTTTTCCCTTTTTCTTCCCTTTTCCTTTTCCCTTTTCCTTCCCTTCCCTTTTCCCTTTTCCTTTTCCCTTTTAACTTTCCCTTTTCTCCTTTTCACTTTCCTTTTGACTTTTCTTTAACTGCTCCCCATATCTGCCTCTGGCTCAGCTAGTACAACAGGGGAGAACAACCCCAATTCCTTCAGTTTTGAAGCTGTAAAGTCAAGCACCCCTGTTCAAGCAGGTGAAGATATTGTTAAGCCTTACATGGGCTTAAAAAAATGTCTGTACTGAGAACTTGGTCCTAATACTGTCCCTGCCCAGTTCCGTGGGGTCCCACATGCCCCCACAGCAGCACGGGTGGGTTCAGTATCACAGTTGGCAGCAAAGACTCAAGAAGGGCATTTGTGTGCATTCCTGAAGGAGCATTTATTGCTTCCACACTGTCAAAGGCTGCAGAAGCAAACACCAACATGATCCCAAAACTCAGAGTTTTATCTGGGGGTGGGAAACAGGTGGGACTGGGGAACGGGGACTGATGGGGAAGGTCTAGGGGAGTGATGAGGGGTAGGGGCTGACAGCCAGCCAGGGGATCCAAACTGGGATAGATTAACAGAACAGAACATCCTGGGATGCTTGCTGTCTGGTCACTCTAACATGAAGCGGTTCTTTTGGTACCAGGGACTTGCCTTACAGAGAACTCTTCTCTCCCTTGTAATGTATGTTCACCGGCCACCACATAGTCCAGGTAAGAAACAGCCAGCAACTTTAAAGCAAACTAGAATATAAAACAGATAAAATCTTTTCTTACAGAAAAAAACAGAAGTGTTATATATGAAATTGAGTGTTGGCCTTTGCATGTTAAGTGTTTTAACTTTGATTTTTAATTGTTAATTATTACATAGTCAAATTGCCCATTAACCCAGTGGAGTTATCTAGTTTCAAAGTTATTCCCATAATTAATTGGTTAAAGAGTGTTTTACATGGTTCTTTGTTAAAATCCCTTGTTGATAAAACATCCACAAGTTGTTTCCCCTTTTTAGTCCATAGAAAGTGTTAAACTTACAATGTTTTATTCCCAGCCTATGTCCAAGTGTATTATCCTGTTTTAGAAGTATCTGTAACCAAGTTCGATGTTTATTTTACCAAGTGTTTCTGACCTCTGTAAATTTTAATAAGTTAATAAGCCTTGCTGAAAAGCAAGCTCTCTGACTAGAAGCTATTTTTAGTACCCACCCCTTATCCTGCAACTTAACTCCATAGCAACCTAGAATTTTAATGAGGACTTTTCCCGCCTTTGGAGCTGATGACATCACCAATGTTGCCTTAGACAACAGCAAGCCATGGGCAGACGGAGATTACCTCACCTCAAGAGACCACCATCATCCAGGACTATGGAGGCTGGACAGTGGGAGGTCATGGGCGGGACCCAAACTTTATAAAACTAAACACAAGACTGGAAGCACCATTTTCACCTCAGGTTAGCTGTCATGGAGGCCTGATGCTGGGATCACAGGCCTTTACCTCTTTCAAGAGACAATTTTAACTACCTTGACTTTGGGCTAGCTGAAGTCACCCCAGCGTTGCAGGTTCTCTCTTTGGGGACTTTGAGCCGGTTCGACCAACAGTCTCCAATCACTGTGGACCCGGTTTATGGTGTTAATCCTGTTAGATCCCATATTGCTTTGTAATTTGCAATTTTTTTATTACTCTCTCTCTCATTGTTCCTTTAATAAATTGATCTTAATTTTTAAATTAAGAACCAAGAGTTACCTCATTCCTGACAAGAAGGCAGAAGTCCAACCCAGTAGCCTAAGTGACATAGAAATAACCTTTGTTGACTTTCCTTTCTTCTGATATATTTTCATTACTGCTTTTTAGCATTTTCTGTTTAACAGTGTTCCTAAACACTGATTTTAAATCTGCCCTACCCAGTATTTTTTTCTCACCTTGATTCAGTTGTTTATTAAGTTTTTGATGGGCCATTCAGAGACTTGTTTATATCACCTGATTTCTTCTCTCTGGAAAAAGCTTTCACCCATTTCACTACATATAAATAGCACACATAGAAGTGATGAAACTGATTTAGACACAAGGAAGGTAAAATATTAAACATTTTTATTTCTTTGCAATGTCATATTCACTAATATATTTGTACTCCACTCCAGTTTCTGACCAGCTCTTGCCTTCCCCCAGTCACATCTGTTAACATTCCTGTAATTCTCTCTCATTATTTCCATGTTGTCTCATCTATCCTTTCACTCTAACACTTCTAAACCCTTCTGGGATTCACAGAGTAGACAGACCAGGTACTTCAGAAGACATGACTAAAGGCAAGCATACTGAAGAGAAGCATTTTTGAATCCATGGTTCTCCTACTTGGACAGAAACAGGAGATTTGAGATTGATTTCCACATTTTTGAAAGAGGAACTTTCATGTTAGTCACAGTTTTTTCTGTTGCTGGAGGTAGGTATGGGTGTATTCTCAATTATCTATATTAAAAGTATCCATTTTGCATACAATTACTAAGAGAAATAATGTGAACATTACTCCTAAGTTTATTACTTGAGCATTTAAATGAAGGTACAGAGCTCTAAATGGCAATGTGGTCACCTCCATTTTAAACTCTTAATTCCAAAAGGAGACAGGCCTGGAATGAAAAATATTTTTGTATCATATGAGTGCCTTAAGACCAAAATACTGGTCTTCCCTAGTTTGTTGTTCCTTGTCCTCCCCATCTCATTCCCCTCCTCATGTCTCCCTTTACCTCTGTTATGGTGCTGCATGACAAAGCAAAAGGCTGTTGTTACAGCCTGGTTGATGACCCAGGGGTTGAACCACAGGAGCTACAAGAACATGACTACAGAGCTCAGAAGTCCCTCTGTGAACCTGAGCGTGTCCCACAAGAAGGGATAACGCTTAGGTCTGGTAAAATGTGTTTCATTAGGACATCTCAGAGTCTTTCTGTGGAAATCAATACCGCTGTTTTGCAGCTAAGACATTATGAGAATTATTCAGCTGTAAAGTGGCTAAATTAAAAAAAAAAACAAACCCAAACTGAAACTCTAAGCCATTACATACTCCTAACTGCCCAGCTTAGCCCCGTATATATTTGGAAATCAGCTGCTGTCTGTTCTCTCTACTTTTTCATCAAATGAAATTTTGTTATTGAGGCATCCAATACTGTTTTAAGCTCCTCTCTGATTTTTTGCTACTTCCTTCTTTCCTTTCATGGAATTCATGAAGAGATTATCGAGGTGATTGATGGTCAGGTGTTGGCCAAGTGGAAATGATACATTTTGTGATATGTATGATATGCATACATTTAGAGAGACAAACATGAGCCACTTGCAGAGATCCTTAAACAAAATTTCTACATAACCTCTCTTAAATGTTCCACAGGTTTCATTTGAAGAACACAAAATGTACTTTGTTGCTTCCCTCGTGTGGCTTTGCAGTGCCGGAGCGCGACGCCGCGACCTTCCAAAAGTGTCTCCTCAGCGTAAGCTGCTCGGCAGGACCAGCACACTCTCACACACGTGTACATGCACACACATACGGACAGCTCCACTAACATGGGCTGGCTGCCAAGAGCTGGGAAGGGTCTCCGGAGTTCCACAGATGGAGGTTTATTGCAGCCACACCATGAATGGATCCAGTGATGAAGACACAAGAGAGTGGAGAGTCCAAGTTTAAGTCTGGGAGCAGGGCCAGGGTCAGAGAGCAATGATCTGAGGGCATGGGGGTGGAACACAGGCGGGACTAGGGTAAGGGGACCAATGGGGAAAGTTTGTGGGGTGTGGCAATGGGGCAAGGCCATGGAGTGAAAACCTTCTAGGGTATGGAACATGCAGGGTAGCAAGGGGGCAGGGAACACAGTGACAAACTAGGAACACAGAACAGGGGTACGTTACCATAATAGAACAGAGCAGCCTGGGAGACGCTTCTTTTCTCACCCTAACTTGGGGAGGTTCTCTGATCATGGGGACTGTTTTAACAGGGGACTCTGTTTGTCCATTGTACCACAGGCTAACCAGCCACCACAATCCTTAATCCCTGACTGTTGGTTCTGTGATGGCAATAAATAAAAAGCCAAATGGTACACTGAAAAACACATCCAGAGGTGCCTTAATTCATAATTGATAATTAAGTATTCCTTTTCTCCTTTTTTTTCCTGCTGCCTGCATCCTCTCCTTCTCCCAGCCTTTCCACAAACTCAACCCTTTTCTTTTTATCCTTTTTTTTTTTTTTTTTTTTTTTTCTTTTTCCCTGTGTATCTTGGAAAATAAATTAGTTGGATTTGTGCTATCAGGAGTCTGTCATTAAGGGGATATTTGTCTTTTTCTGCTTCCCTTGTGGTTTCTATCAAAGGTTCAAGCATGTGGGTTATATCTCTCTTTATCTCCATTGTGTTTTAACTTAGAAGGGAAAGAAAACAGGAAAGATATTTTATCTCCTTATGTACCATATAAGGATCAGTTGCACTGAGGTAGCACCCATATCTCTCTCCTGCTTCACATGTCCACAGATTGTTTGAGCCTGCTGACCAAACTGAAACAAAAAGCGAGAATGTGATTTAGATAAGATTTCTTCTGGGTTACTAAATTATTGGAAGTCTGGGTAACGGTGGCAGTTTGTGCAGTCTTTGTAAAACTTTGAGCTTACTGTATGTATGACTTTCTATAACTTTTAGAAAAGTAAATATAAATATAGAGGAGGAAAATTTAATTTTAGCAAAGCCATTTGTTACAGTTGTTTCATCAACTTGAAATATAGTTGTATCTCCGTACTACAAATATGAATACAGGATTTCTTGAACCCCTAAATTAGTTCAGTTAAACTTGGATGGTGCATCAGACATGGGTATTTCTTATTATCCATGTATCTTCATACCACAAACTCCAGGAAATTACTTCATAATGTAAAGACTTCTCCTCAGATTTCAAAGACCACCTGGGGTCAGGCTGTCTGTGACTTCTCTGAATGAAGTAAGTAGTGTTTCTCATTCTCCCTTCCCAAACTCACAGTATTATGGAGAGAACAAAACCAATAACAATAACCAAAAACAGTAACAAGCCCTCAAGAATCAAATACAATAGTTCTAGTGACTGAAGTCTTGTAATTGTGATCAGCATACAAAACATACTTTAGGGAACAAAATTATTATAGTGGGCGAGTCTTTTTTCCTTTTTTCCCAAAAGGATTGGTGTTTTGCCTCCAACCTCTGTTTTACTGAAGCACACACTTAGCTGTGTGCCCACAGAGACCTCCATGTGCTCTGATTTGACCAAATACTTCAGCATGCTTGTAAAATAAATGTTAGGGTGATTGAGCAATAAATGTGATATGAGTAAAGTCAGTTGAATTTACTAGTGCTTTTTGCATTGCCAAATGTGAAATGTGTCTGGCCCCTTTATACATGCGACATATTAACCATAAATTTGCATTTTGCACGCTGTAATATCCAAATTTTCTGCTTCATCTCTTTTTTTTTTTTTTTTTTTTTTTTTCTTTGCCTAATTTTGCATTTAAATGGACAATGAAGCAATTACTTTCTCGGACAAAAAAAAAAAAAGGAACAGAAAAGAAGAACACAGCCTATATTATAATGTTTAACACTGGTGCTAATTTGCTGAATATTCTATTCTTGAATGATTTGCTTTCTGGCTATAGAATACAAAGAGTAAGGGAGGGCAAGATTCTGACTGAGAGAGGTGAAAATATAGCCAAAGATGACTTAAGTGGTGATAAAAATACAGTGGCTGGGACAGATGTCTGAATTATTCATTTCTGTTGATACCATAAACACTGCATGGGGCAAGCTGTAATATATGTCTTGGAGGTCACATAGATAATGAAATCAGTTGTTTATTTCAATAAAAATCATAGGAAGGACTTTTGATTAAATAATAAGGATCTGTTAACCTTGATTTCTTTGCATACTTTTAAAGAGAATGTAGGGGAGGATGGAAAAATATTCTCTTTTTCACTGAGAAACGGCTTTTTCTCTCAAAGAGAATTCTGCATTGTGATAAAGTTATTCTTTTATTTTGACATAAAAACACTACCACTTTCAAAAGATGAGGTGCATCAGAGTGTGAGGCAGCTCCTGTGACGACAGAACCTAGCACCATTTACAAGTTTTCCCTTTGCACGTTTGATGGCACCTAGATGCCCCTTAGGTAATTAACTCTTTGGGAAAGAAGCTGGTGCTTTATTGTCTATGTAGAAGCCAAACAGGGTTTGAGTGACTTTCAAATCGATCCAGTTAACGTGGATACACCTTCTTATTGCCTTCCTTTCACCTACCTTAATACCTTCTTATTTCCACCGCTCTATGGAAGTTGTTTGCCCCATAGAATGGGTTCTGGCAACTATGGGACCAGCTCAGAACAAGTCCAAGTGGCAAGAAGCTAAATTCTCCTGGTCCACAGTAAAAGCATGAGCATGTCCTGGAGGACTCCATTCATTTCCACTGTTGCTTTTTGGAGCATTTTTCCATTTCATTACTTTGTGCATATCTCTGACAGCCTGTTTGAGAAAAGTTACACGATATGAAAATATTTTCTAATAGCAGCTGCATTTAAACTGATCAATAAAGAAACCAGAGATACTCTGTTGATATAGAGGAATATGTTAATATTTCACTGATGCATGGGAAATTGTTCTAGGGTGATATCACTAAGACCTTTAATTCCTGCAACATATATCAGTGTTACATTACCAATGAGATACCAGTGAGATACAAATATTAATGAAATACATCAATGGTATTTGAGTTGTTAAGCACCTTAGGTGGTGTTGTTTTGTTTGGTTTTTTTGGGGGGAAAGGTGTTCTGAGAATGCAGAACTACTTGAATATTTATCTATCTATCTATCTATCTATCTATCTATCTGTAATATGGTCACAGGAAGGAAGAACTAGAAATCAATTATGCTTTGGTTTGGTTTGTTTTTTTTAAAGTTATGCTAAGTTAAAACTCAGGTTACTTCATCCCAGCATTCTGCACTGAAAAAAAACAAAGTAGAGGTGTAGAGTAAGAACAAAAAGTGTGGCTATAGAAATAGCCCCCAGAATATTCTCCAAGGCTGAATGCTTGTCCATATTTGTTGATTTATTTTTGGTCTTCAATCCATCGCCTCCAGCTCTGTTGGGCTACCCCAGTCAGAGGAACCACCCACATAAAAATTTACTCCCTGAATTTCTCAAGACAGTAGACAGACAGCAGGAAATATGACAGCAGACAAACAGACTGACAGATATGAGATCTTTCTCAAAAGTGCAGAAGATCTGTTTTTCTCAGATGCTGATGAGATCTACTGAAAAGCACTTGCCATTTGAGTGCAGAGTCAGTAATTTGGGGAGGAGTGAAGACAGAAACCCTAAAGTTCACCAAAAATTTTTCTTGCGTCCTGACTACCACAGAGTTACTTTTTGCCATCCTCGTGTCTGTTTTCACCACTTGGCTGTTGAATATCACTGTGGTATGTTAGCTACTTCCACAGGTAATCTATTCCATCCTCTACTGGTTTGCTTTGTAAGAGAACATTTACAAATGTGTGAACAAAACAGGTTCTGGTCATACATATTTAAAAGTGAAGTTGTATGAGGCTTCAGCTCAGAAGATAACAGTGTATATTTATTTATCTTTTTAAAGCATTGTTGTAGTTCCTGGAGCTCTCCTTGACATCTTATCTATCACAGTACTTCCACTGAATATTCTAACACTGTGCTGCTTTTAATCTTCAGATGTAAACAAAAGCCTATCACAACCTGACAAAAGAAGAGGCTGAATATTGATTTATCTGCTGAAAGAAACTGTCCAAAGATAATTCAAAATACCCTCTGATCTACTAAATATCCATTATGTGGCGTGTTCTTTTTTTTTTTGTTTTCTTATTTGGAGTCTCACAGGCCATATTTGCAGGGAGTACACACCAGGAGCTGAAAGCTGCAGCTTTAGTTCATGATTGTAACTTTTTCATTTGTACTAGGTGCCATAAGGGGAAGAATGATAAATCAGTAGTGTAGTCTACTGTCACCTTGAACAGTGTGTTCTGTTTTGGTCAACTCAACATGGCAGGAATAGAAAAATCCTGGGAAAAGCAATGAAAGTGACTGAGGTTTCCAGATGAGGAGAGATTAAGAAACTGGAATCTATTTAGGTCTCAGTTTCCCATAGTCCTTACTCCCACCTGTAATTCATCTGGCATTAGGAAAGATTAACCAGAGCTGGGTAAAGCTTGGACTATTTACATTATTTTTATCTCCAGAAGCATTTCCAGGTTCCTTACCACTGTAAACCTACATGTCTAGTCTTTCTTTGATGCAGAGAAACCAGGGGCACAAGCACAGATATAAAGTCAATGAGACTGTGTCCTTAATCTGAAGATTGTGAAGGGAGAGCAAGAGAAAATATTTTCTTTCAGATTAAAAATTACTTGGAAAAGACATTTTTATCATGATGTATGCATACAATGCCTAACAGAGTGTTTTCCAATGCTTCCAAAATATAAATGTGAAATATGAAGAAAGAAAGAACTGGCAGTGATATATAACTAATAAGTGACATGGAAAAAGCCCATTAGGAGTGCTCTTAATTTAGTTCTGTCTTAATTATACTATTAGGGTAAATGTCACCAGATGATTCATTTATACACAGTCTTCCAAATTCTTTTTCCTAGAATGCACAGAAAGAATTTATCCATAAAGTATTTTTACAGTAGTATTAACCCTATATGTTGGAAGCTCTATAACTGCCAGGACAGTTTACTCCTTTCCTTTATTCAACTTCTATGAAAACGCTGGTTAGGAGAAATGGATAACTAGTGGCTAGATACAAGCATACTTTCTGGCCACCTCTGTTCCAGTATTCTTGTACCTATATCAATTAAGTAACTCATTTAAAATAATGTTCCATTTCACAGACTGGCAAGTCCAAAATGCTAGATAGCTCTCAACAAAGGGACACAATGAAATGATTAATGGTCAAAATAACTAAAGAACTAGTAATAAATCATTTAAAAAATCAAATTACTTGATATTCAACTCTGACCTACTGTTCCTAGAAAGTTCGTGTCGAAAGCTATAATTACCCTTTTTGTAAAATGGATGTTTCATTCTTCCACAAGAAATATGCAGATAAGAGAAGAACATCAAAATTCATAACTGATCAGATTTTTCAGAAATACTCTTTTTTTTCTAGGAAGAAAATGTTACCATCTGGCCTCTGTGGGTAGAGATCAAACACAGAGCTGAGATGCTGCAGTTTGTTACCATTCATCACAGAGCAGAGGTAACCTCACTGAGGGCTTCACTCAGCCTTTTATAAACAACATGCCAGGTATATTAGGGTTTTTTGAAAAATAAAAGTAAAATAGAACAAAAACAAGACTAAAGAAAACCCCAGTCATCTAACCAACCAACCAAAATAACAATAGCAATATAAAAAAGAAAAAAAAAATGAAAAAAAAGAGAAAATTTTCTTAGTGGAATAAATTGATTTTTTTTTCTTGTGTCAGTGCAGGGTTATGAACACTCATTCCCTCTGAGCTCAGGTGAAAAAAAAATGTCTCATCAGATACTATTATTTGATCCTGAAGCTGATCTTTTACAAACCCCAATCAGAAGTGTGGTGTTTTGAAAACAGGCAATGGGTGCTGAGCGGGTGCTACACATCTTTGTCTCAGTGCACTTGAAACACCTCTTTGTTACAGGTCTGCTTGGTGTTTCACATCTGTGGTGTGTAATGTCATGGGAGTGTCCTTTGTCATTCTGCATTAACAGTGCCTGTCAGGCACAGAGCACTAATGCCTCACAGACTCGTGACCTGGCACATCCATCTTACAGATGGCACCTTTGCTTATACCTGCATTTGCCTCTGTACATTGTAAACAGATTGTTTGGTTTGCTTGTTTGTTTTTGGTTTTGTTTTGGTTTGGTTTTTTAATCTGTAATAAAAAGCTTTTTTATAGGAGTTTGGCATTCAGGTCCAGTTGTTAGTCCAATCCTTCAGCATCTGTCTTGCATGGTACAATAGGAAAAAAATAGAACTCATCTGGGAGTGTATGTACCCACCCACTCCATCATTTGTCTTCCTTCAGCAACCTCAAAATACAGATTTTAATATTTGCTAGTGGGCTAAGAACATGCAAACCTTCATCCTTGTCATGTTTTGAGCAGTCTCTCTTTGATAAAGCACTTGAAAAAGCCCTTAGGTGCAATTGAGTGTGGATGCTGGTGAGCCTATGGTAACAAGGGACAAAGAGGCTCCATTAGTGGGACAGTCCCTAGTAAAAAGAACCTCCCCAGGTTAGGGTGACAAAAGAGGCTTCCCCCAGGATGCTCTGTTCTGTTATGGTAATATATCCCAGTTCTGCTTCCCCAGTTGGCCTGTTGGCCTCCCTGCCCCTTTTAACCTCATATAGCCACTTCCCTGGAGAGACCCCTGAGTTTTATCAGGGCTGTCCGAGGGGCGACTAGCAATCTTCTCAGGAAGGTGAGAATCGGTCAGGGATTTATGTTTACCCTTGGGTGAGTTTTGTGTTATGGATCACTTTCGTATCCTTTTCTGTAAAACTCCTTTCATCTCGGGTGTTGGGAAGAGTGGGAGATGGGGGATGAATTGACCCATCTCCTGCAGGAAGCTTTTCCCCAAGTTGTGAGAGCTCTTGTTTAGAGGAATTTTTGTTTTTCAAGGGAAAGTTTAAAACATCTTGTTCACTGGTTATTTAAGCACGGGTTATTTAAGTACTTAAAGTGCTTTGTTCATTGGTTGGTTGTTTCAAGAAAATGGTATTTGTTTTACAAGCAAGTTAAAGCTGTGGAGGGTGTTGGGGATTGTTTGGGGAATGTTGTAAAAACCCCTTCGCTGCTTTCCTCTCCTCGTGTCCTTGAACCTCTTCCCTGCCTCAGGAGCGATGGGGAGATGGATCCCACCCAAGGGCACAGGGTTGATACCATCTCCCTGACATCTCCTGATGTCCTCTGTCCCCTTCCCAGGACAGCACTGCCCATGCTGTCCTGGGCTCTTTCCTAACCCTCTTGCCTATGCCTGCATACCAAGCTGCTTCACCCCTGGTTATCCCCCATGATGGTGCCAGCAATGTGGACAGCCCTGCCATCTTGTCTTCTCCCTCTCCAAGTTTTCCCTCCCTCACCCTGGCCACACAAAATGGCCCCGGCCACATGGTGACGGCAGCCATTTCACAAACTCACAGCTTCTCCTCCATTCTCAGCTTCTCCCCTGTGTTGTTGGGTGTGTCTTTGTCGGAACCTCCCCCCTCCACCAGGAATCCCCTTCTGGCCACAGACCCTGCCCCTCTTTCCTGTGTTCCCACCCCCTCCATCAGTGGCTCTATCCCTGGGAACCAACCCACTCCCAATTCCCATGCTACCAGGACCAGAAGGGGGGGGGTGCAGGTGACCAGAAGGACACCATTTTGGCATCCACTACTGTTGAACATCAGGCTGCTCCAGTTTACCGAATACCCCACACCCCTGCCAGGCACCCTCCCTCCTCCTCAGAGGCAGAGAGCAGCGAGTGCTCAGATTCCGATGCTGGGTCTGAGGATCACTGGACTGCGGTGAGGAAGTGAACAGCCAGGGGTGGTAACTGGGAGCTGGCAGATAAGATCAAACCCTACACCGGCCCAGCAAATACTGCTCCCGTGGACACAACATTGACTGAGATGAACAGGCCACAGACAAAAGACCAGATGACCACAGCATGGAAATGGAAATGCCACGTATCTCCACCACCGACACCAACCTGCCATCCCACAACCCGAGCCTCCACCAGATAAAAGCACCTGCTAAAGCAGGACCCAACACCTGTCATCCTGCCATCCTCTGAATGTTCCTGGTACCACTGGCAGTGGATGCTTGGACTGTGCTGCAGCCAAAAGAGAATCTTACCACCCACTGCAAGAGCATCCACAAGTTGAGAGAGCATCCAGAAGTTGAGAGATATGGTCAAGGACTTGTTTGGACAGTGGGGCCTTGGGATGGTTTGCATCCCTTTGGAAGATTGCATTGTGGGTGCTTCTGATAATTTTGTTGTTGTATGTGAATTAATTGCTGTAAACATTTGGTTTTGAAATTCCTAGGGGAAGCCATTTTAATTGATAAAGAAAGAGGAGTTGTGGAGGCTGGTGGGCCTGTGGTACAAGGCACAAAGAGATTCCACTGGTGGGACAGTCCCTAGTACCAAAAGATCCTCCCCAGGTTAGGCTGACAAAAGAGGCTTCCCCCAGGATGCTCTGTTCTGTAATGGTAATGTATCCCAGTTCTGCTCCCCGTGTTGGCCTCCCCACCCCTTGTTACCTTATATGTCCCTGCCCTAGAAGCTTCTCCACTCCCTTTTTCCCCATTGGCCTTGCCCCATCACCACTCCCCCAGAGTTTCCCCATTGGCTCCCATTCCCGAGTCCTTCCTGCGTACCACCCTCATGCCCTCAGATCATTGGTCTCTGATGCTCCCCCTGCTCCCATATATAAACATGGACACTCCCTGTTCTTTGTCTTTAACCTTGGAACTCTTCAGGCTTGTGGCTGCAATAAACTCCTCCCATGGAACCCCATACGAAGACCCTTCCCAGCTCTTTGTCGTCGACCCATTTTCTGGAGCTATCCATGTGTTTGTGCATGCACACGTGTGAATGTGTGGTGGTCCTGCTGAGCAGCTTTGCCTTGGAGACACTTTTAGGAAGGTCTTGCCACCTCACCACCAAGCTGGAAACTGTGACAATTGAGGCCAATGGATAAAAATGTATATTTGAATCTGTTTTCACTATGTTCTCCTGGGATCAAGCCTTGTTTCTAAATCCCACAGGTTTCTGCTGCAGACTTCTTGGGTAAAGGAAAAGATCCCTGCCCAGGTTTTAGTGCAAACAAGCAGAAAAGAGAAAGGAACGATATCCCTCAATCCCTATTTTCCGGTAATACAGCCCAATGTATCTGAAGAAAACTCAGTAGCACATTATCAATTAATAAGAGAAAAACAGGTGTTCATATATGTATATGTATAATTAGGGATTTTTTTCACCTAAAGACAGTCCTGTCCCAGAATACCTTCTGGACTTCCATTAACAGAGAAAAAAATCCATGCTTAAACACGTTTTTAAGATGTCTCAAAGAGACATTATAGAAGGTTGTTTTGCCAGAAATTTCTCATTATTAAATTCTCAGAGAGTTGTAGAGTAGAAATTCATATTGTGAACAATGCAACCTATACAAATGGAAGAAGAAAAGAAAGCAAGCTCATGTAAAAAAACCCCCACAAGTTATAAAAATGCAATTTCTTAATTAAAACAAACAATAATCTACAATAATTTGATAAAAGAGGGGTTTTTTTCTTAACAATTTTAGAATGGATTTTAATCAATATTCCAACAATGAGAAGATTGAACAGTCACTTGCCCATCTTAAATTTCACTTCCTCAATTTCTTCTGTCAAACTGGTTTACAGTTTTGAGAATTGGTTGTGTATCCCTTCCAGTCTAAACCTCTTAGGACTGTAGTGGTCATTGGAGATTACTCAGTTTCTTTATTCTTATTCTATTATTTAACTCAACATCTTCCTTTAAACCAAAACAAATTGGTGTAATAATTCCACAACATCTGTGCTTTGTCTATTTTAAGATTTTTAGTAGGTGAGGAGTAGGTAAATGTATGAGCAGATTAGTAAATGATCATAAACATTTAGAATACAATTTCACCCAAAGATATTAGCTAATGCATGCAGAATTATCTTTAGTTTATGAATTTAAATTCTAATTTATTTTAAAACTGTATTTAAAGTACAGTGTTTATGTTGATTTTAGAATGAGACTTTGCAAAACTGTCTACAAATGGTCAAGGTATGTGTGGGGTATTACTTTGTTGGTTTTTTTTTTTTTTTTTTTTTGAATAGAACAAGTTCAAATTGCTCTATGAAAAAAAAAAAAAAAATAAAAGCTCCCAGCTTTTTGTCATATCTAAATGACAGTTTTAACCAGGTTAATGTCAGATACATTATCATCTTTTTCTCCCACCATTTTAAGGTCATAATCTGTTTTCGTCAGTTAAAGATCCAAATCCTCCTGAAGTAGATCTTAAGCAATCAGCTTTAAATACATCACATCAGACTGGCCTTTTGCTGTACTAACTTCAAACTAGGATGAATTATTTTTATGTATACCTGTCCTGGTGTAATCTAATTTCACCATTCTCCCCAAGCATTACCTCTGGCCCGCAGCTGCTCTCCTCAGGGACTGTCCATCAGTACATGTGAGCATGAGGTGACTTCACCTTCCTGACCAAGAACAATGAAGTAATATGTGTCACAGAGGCTAATTTGGAGTGCCTAAATCATATGAAGCACTGGTGAAATTTGCCTTGCAACATAATTTAAAGCAAACAACTAACGTTATGCCTTGGAATCACCTACCCTTGATAAGTACATGTTTATGGCCAACATGAAACTCTAGTTCTGTGTGCAGTAAACCCAGCTCTCCTGTTCTTTCCATGTGCTGGTACTTCCAGTAGCTCAGAAACTCAGGAAAGGTCTTTAAAAAACAAGTATTGTGCTTTCTTTCATAATCTAGATTAATAGTCGGAGAAGAAGACTTCATAAGATATTTAGTCCATTCTTACGGGCCTTCTCCATTTTTTTGGTGAGTAAAAAATAATGGAAAAATAGCATTTTCATAAATTCTCTTGTGAAATGCTCTTCAGGTGTGATTATGGTGGTGTCCTTTTCTTCCTATATAGTTTCCCTTTTTGCTTTTTCTTCCTTTTTTTCTTTCACTTATAGTCTTCAAATCTTCTAACTTGTGCTCTTAAAGAATCAGAAAATCAGAAAATCAGAGAAAAGTTTGGAAAGGAAACCTGCAGTTAGTCTGGAACTACCTCCTTCTAGAAGCAGGGACAACTTTCAACTCACCTTAGTCTGAGCTGTTCATTCTTGAGAAGTTTTGAAATGCCCAGGATATCTTTATTCAAACTGCAAATCTTTATGCTTTCCTCAATCGCTGGTTTGTTATTCTGTGAAGGATTTAGGGGCCCAACTTTTGGGCATTAGAAATTCATATTAATCTAAGGTAAAACATGAAGACTACACTGTTCCTCTTCTTTTTTAATTAATTAAAGATAAAATTCAGACAATAGCTGATATCTTAACTGGAACTCAACTCAAAACCCATTTGTTTTATAGTGGACTTCAGGATTAAATCTCATACTCGAGCCTAGCTCTTAATTTTTCAGCATTGTTTTCATGGCTTCTTGTGACAGAATAACACACACAGCGTAATGAGTTTGCCACAGCCATAAAGTTTATTGACTTGGACTTTTATCTCAAAGCATTGATATTTATGTGGGTAGATCGATGGATCACAGATGTTCACAGATGACCTAGCCAGTGGCACTATTCAATATAAAACAAAAGTACTTTTCATCAGGCTGCAGCTTCTGCAAATTTGCATCTCTTCAACCCTTTAATTTTCATCAAAGTGGCTAAAATATTTATGTGCACAACAGAAACAACACTAAGACATGAAAGAGTGTAGAATTAAGTTTAAAATCTTTGAGATTTAGCAAAGATGCATGGGAATAGGTTACCTAGAAAGGCAGTAGAGCCTTCATCCTTGACAGGCCAGAGAGTGTTACACAAACATAAACTTAGTTGCAAACTAGATAGCGTGAACACTCAGTCCAGGTGGCAAAACTGATCCATGAAGAAAATGTCCTTTGGATAATCTTACTGCTTCTGATTTCTGTGAGAAAATTGAAAGCTATGTTTTATCAATGGAAAATAATTTGGTGGAGTTTTTTTGTAAATATGAATGTTGAAGTCATGATGCTAACACCATTATAATAATTGGATTATTATTTTATTAGTGCTGAATTTAGGCTTGGACAAAATAAGCAGTGAAAGATATTCACACAAGTTATTTTTTGATCCCTAAAGACTTTGGTAAGTTATTATAATCAGGGATAGGAAGTTATTTGCAGAGGTGATCTATGCAGTCTGCCTTAATACCTTTCTGTAAGTCACTCTCAAAATTGCTAAAAAATTCTTCATTGTTTCTAACAAGAGCATCTGATGCAGGTGTGTGATGTCTTCAGTGACTATGAAAGGTCAAATATTAACAAATCAAATTTCAGCAAACCATTGTGTTATTGAAGACTGGGCTGAAATCCTTTTCCCAGCTTGGTCTTTAGCCTCAGGGAAAAACAAGAAAAACTCAAACCCAAAAACTAAACCCCAGAATTTCAGACAAACAAAATAAGCATGAAATATATTAAAAAATTTTTAAAAAAATATTAAAGAAGTGTGGCTTAGAGAGGTATATCAGGCTTATGTTGTCTTAAACAAATTTGAATTGTAGTGAGAATCTCATGTTATCCATGTCCATCAGCATTGAGAAAACTGTATCATCATCTAACTAGTGTAGATTTTGTGGTCCAAAATCTAGGAAGTTTATGTAGTAATGATAATAATATACACTTTACCTTTTCCTCTAATGAACTCCTGAGTTTATAAGACTCACCTTTTCTTGGAAATCATTATTCCCCAGTGCCATCATAGAGGAAAAAAAATGTCCCTTTTTGACTAAGTTTTCCTGTTTTAATGGCAAAATTCGTAATTACAGACGATAAATTACTTTCCTGTCAAGACACCAAAAATAGATGGCAAAGGAAGAATACTATCTTTACTATGTTAGTGACACTTTAGTCGTACAAGTGTCCAAGTCCTCACTATGTATCAAGGTGGTGAAAAAATTTTGTTTTCAGACTTTGGAGAATTAAAATTCATAGGAATTTAAAAGAGTGTAAATTACCAATTTCCCACTCTCCGTCAAGAAGGAGTTATTTCCAATTGTCCTTTTCAGAGAATCAGACATTTTAGTATGGCAATTAGCTAGTTTACTTAACTGAGAAGCAAATATTCCTGTGATCACTCAGGCTAACAGTGAAAGCAAGCAAGAACAAATCCGTACTTTAATGACTGCAGATGGCAATACTATTCTACATCTCATCTCTTCTGCATTGCAAATTCTCTTATTAATATCCTTATATGTCCATTTTAGACTTGGGGTTTTGATTTTTTTTTTTTCATGTTACTCCATATTTCCCCATGGTGTTCGTAATTAAGAGTCTCCAGAGTAGACTAAAGTTAATCTGAGCTCTTGTTCTGCCTCTGAGTTCCATAATTATAACTTGCTACATTCACAGCTTTTTATAAAAGACCCAACACTTTATGCACTGCTATAGCAGTGCTGCTACTCTTTTTTGGGGGGGAGGAAACAAGGGCAGAAGGGTATTTCATCTGCATCCTGAGAGCCAACTGCACTTCAAGTCAGGCTTGAAAACAGCAACCTGGAGTGCAGAAGCTGCAGATGCTTTTGTGGGACAGGTTTCCTGGCTTTCCTGCATGAGGTCAATTACAGTAGCAATTACATCACAGCTTTAGCCAAAATCCTCCTTTTGGCATTAAAACAAATCACCTGCTGGCATCCACTACTGATTTCAGAACAGCAACAATGACAGAAAAAAATAAAAAATAAAAAAAAAAAAAAACCAACAAAAAAAAAAAAAAAAAAAAAAACCACACAAAAAAAAGCAAACAAACAAACAAAAAATTAAAAAAAATCAGGTCCAGAGTAATTTGGGTGAGGATAAGGGTGTAAGATAAAACTTCATGAAAAATATGACACCTGAACTCTATGACAGGTCACTGCACGATCCACTCTGATCTGCTCAATAAGTCTCCTCATAATTTTTAATGCGTGCCCTAGTGTGGTTAAAATGCTTTATCCTCAATAGCAAACTTAATTCTCCAAAGGGGGAAAAGAGATTGTAAGAGAGAATGTGTCATGAGTAAAATACAACCAGCCAGATGGCACATGGCTCTGAGTCAAGTGAAAGACAAATCTGCAGCTCTCCAGGAGCAATAGTTGGGAGAGACTGAGTTGCATGAGGTGTAATCCTACCAGCTCTCTGGCCTGTAGGGCAAACAGACCTTTTGTGGCATCACAAAGGGTTCAAGTGCTCTCTACACTTCGATTTGAAGGTAGCAGACAAGAGAAGAATTGAGACTGAAACTATCACCACAGATCTTGAAAAGAAAAATAGGCTCTGTACTTCACTCTGTAACTGTTAAAGGACTAAAACCAATTAGGAGAATCAATTAACTCAATGAAAGCCTAATGAAACATCTACTGAGGTATGAGGTAATCAGAGAGGTTTTGATATTTGCCTTGTCTGTTTTCACACAAGTCTTGTCTAAGAATACCAACGTGAAGTTGGTTGAGATCAATTTCAGCCTACAGAAATGCCAGACCTCGAACCTTGAAGGAGTCTCAGCATCCTGAATGGCTACTGCAAGTCAGCTTCTGCTCACCTGTGTCTGCTGGGGCACTCTGGCTGTGTCCTTGCCCCTTAAGATAACACAGGGGTTTAGGTGCACCAGGATGGATCTGGGAGGAGGAAATCTATAAGGTTTTTCATTCCCCTTGCAATCTTACTAGATTTATGTGAAAGAAGAACGCCCTTGTAACCAAGCTGACTCTGCCCACCTAAGTGTCTTGCTGCTACCAACAGGGATGCCTTCCTTTCTCTTCCCTGCTGCCACTCCCCAGGGATGCAGCCTTATACTCTTGTCAGTTCTAGCACTGGTTCACAGGATACACTTCAACTCACCAACTCAACAGAAAACAAAGAGATCAAAATAAGAACCGCACCCACCACCCCCCCCCAAAAAAAAAAAAAAAAAAAAAAAAAAAAGAAAAAGAAAAAAAAAGGAAAAATCAAGTAATTTATACTTGCATAGGTAAGTGAACCAGCTCATAAGGGTAAGACATATGCCAGACAGCTCAAGAGAATTAACGGAATCATACCAGTAAGAGTTAAAAAAAAAAAAAAAAAGGTGTTCTTCCTGCAATATTTTAATTGATCTATGTGCATTTTCTCTGGCATAATCTTACAGATTCACCTTCTTTACATTTTTATGTAACAGTATAAAATTATTTGGGAGGGTAGGGGGCTGGACACAGGAAGTGGGGGAAGTGGGGAGAAAGAAACAAACTCATCACTTTGAGGACAGACTTTGATTAACTGATAGAATGAAGCCAGAATTTTCCCACAGACCATGCAATTACACCCAGGGGAGAAGGTTGAATTTTGAGTTAAGGCTACCCCAGACCTACTGATGAGCAAGGCCTTAATTACAAGCGAAAGCACAACGTTTGTCTGTCACTGGATCCCACGTGAAGCTGCAGCGAGCTCTGTGGTCTTCAGCACGGCAAAGACAGGGGCCTGTTGGAGAAGGTGCAGAGGAAAGGCTGAAAGAACTGGGGCTGGTCAGCCTGGAGAAGAGAAGGCTCTGCAGAGTCCTTAGAGCACCTTCCAGTATCTAAGGGCACTTCAAAAGAGCTGGAGAAGGACTTTTGACAAGGATTTGTGCTTTAAACTAAAAGAGCGTTGATTTAAATTAAATATAAAGTTTTTTTACAAGAAGCATGGTTAAACACTAGCACAAACTTCCCAAATGCCTCACCCCTGGAAACATTCAAGATCATATTGAGTGAGGCTCTGAGTAGCCTGATTTGGTTGAAAATGACCCAGTTCAGTGCAGGGAACAAGTTGTTCTAAATGGCCTTCAAGGTCTCTTCAACAGCAACCATTCAAAGACCTGCATGCTCAAGTACTTCTATTATAGCTCAGAAGGCTACCATACCAAATTCCTGTCAAGAGGAGTTTGAAATTGATACCTAATGTAGTATTTTTGCCCACCTCCCCAACCCCCCTTTTCTTTTGTCCATCAGACAGCCAAGGCCTTTAATTGATGTGCAATTGCCACAAGCAGAAATGCACCACATCGCTTCTCATCTTTGCTTATAAAATCTTTGAGAGCTTTATGTCATCTGGGCGGAGCTGACCAAGGACTGAGCAGCTCTGTGACCTCTCCTTGTCACCATCCAGCTGTACCCACATAATGCCTCTCAAGCAAGCACCTTCTTTGTGGCAGGCAGAAATGGATCATCAAGCAAGATTAAAAGCCTGGTCAGAGAAAAGTGACTTTCTTTCATCTCAGCCAAGGTTTCAGCGGCTCTTAAACCCCTAACTGCCAAGCCTTCACACTCCACTTCCTGGACTGAGGTATGATGTGGGCTCTCTGTTTATTTATCTCACCCTACCAGTCTTCCACAGAAAACACAGTAGTTCTCTTTTTATGAAGTAGGAACATTTGGCAGCACTGCAGGTGCTTTTTGTCCAGTATCTCTGTTACAGCAGGCAGAAGCTAAATGGGTGATTACAGATGCACAAATCTCAAGAGATTCAGAAGTTTATTTCTGACAGGCACCCAGGAGTGTTCTTGTTTGTGTACTACCCAAATACACTAGTCAAACCTCTTATGTATTCATTTCTAACACTGCAGTGTCCTATTGGAAGACAATAGTCCAAATTCTTTTACAAGAAAGTTTCTTTGACTTCCTTTTTCTTGCCTCATCAGGCTCCAAGAATGTCAAGACAGAACGGGTTTGTTTAGTTAGTTACACATTTCTTAGGACTCAGCATTTAAACTGAGACATCCCAGGCTCACTGTAGTGTGACATGAGACAAGTTAAACTACATTTGGTTTTTATGCTTAGGTCTGGTGATTTGAGTGGTATCACACAACAATACATAAAAGTAAGAGAGAAAGAGAGAAACTATCAGATACAGAAGCTTTTCTTTGAACAAAAATATGTCTGTACCCCAAAAGCTTATGCTTTTTCCAGCTAGGGCAGTCATTTTAAGTGTGATTTTTTTTTTACCTTCTTCCCATCTTGGTTCTTTTATACCCAGGGATCAGCCTTGTTTTTATATGAAGAAGCAAAACACTTTGCCTATACAAAGGGTGACTGGGTTGTGTAAGCTGAGAAAGGAAAATCTTGCCACATTCCCTCCTTTTTTGCATAGCAGAAGGACTGTGGCTGCTATTAGCCACTGCTCTAGGAGTGCAAGCACACCATAGTGGTACAGAAATACAAACATAGCCTCAAGATGAATGTGCAGTATTTACCTACTGGTACATCCAAATGATGAGATGGCATGATTTGACTGATTTCAGAGGTTTGGGGTGCCTGTAATCTCAGGTCCCTGTGAGAAAGGAGATATTCTGTATGGCTTGCTTTAAGGTTTTTTTTTTTTTTTTTTTTCCTAGAGATCAGCCCTGTGAATTGGGTGTATTGGATGCTGGTTAGGGGCTTCATTTAGCCTTTCCTGGCTTGGCACAACAGCAGCTTGTAAAACTGATACCTGTACTTCTTTTGATTAAAGAAGAACTAATATGAAAAACCCTTTCCTTCTGCTTATAAGTCTCAGGTTAAATTAAGAAATAAAGATCCAGCCAACAAAAACAAGAGAAGATTTTGAAATTTGTATGAGCAATATTTTCAGAGATTAAAAAAAAAAAAAAGTTCATTATGAACCTTGGGCAAAGATTTGAGTGGTTTCTTATTTGATCAGAACCTGTTTGTTTATGCCTAACTTTAACCATATGGGAACAGTTTTATGGAGCAGACTCATAAAATGAAAATGACAGAGCGCACAGCTCAATCTGAGTCTGCTTGGGCTGTAAATATCTTGTTATCACCCGCTATGATGCTCTAAACCTCAGCTCCTGTATTAGCATAGTCAGTGCTGTGCTCTTCCAGACTGTAAAGGTACTTCAGCCTGAAGATCCAGAAATGTACACTGCCAAAACCACACATCAGTATAGAAAATGTCAGCATTGTAAAACAAAGGGCAATACAGCGATGGGCTTCAGCTTTAGTGAGGAAGAGAAAAAGGATGGAAAGAGACAGGAAGGAAGGAAAAAAGGAAGGAGGGAGGGAGGGAAGGAAGGAAGGAAGGAAGGAAGGAAGGAAGGAAGGAAGGAAGGAAGGAAGGAAGGAAGGAAGGAGAGGAAAGAGAGGAAAGGAAGGAGAGGAAAGAGAGGAAAGGAAGGAGAGGAAAGAGAAAAAGAAAGAAAGAAAGGAAAGAAAGGAAAAGAAAGGAAAAGAAAGGAAAAGAAAGGAAGAAAGGAAGAAAAAGAAAAAGAAAGAAAAGAAAGAAAAGAAAGAAAGAAAGAAAGAAAGAAAGAAAGAAAGAAAGAAAGAAAGAAAGAAAGAAAGAAAGAAAGAAAGAAAGAAAGAAAGAGAAAGAAAGAAAGAAAGAAAGAAAGAAAGAAAGAAAGAAAGAAAGAAATTCAGAGAGTCAGAGAAGTGAGGAAGGCAGGAGGGAAGGAAAGAACTCTTATGAAATATAATAAGGTCAAATCAGACACAGGTGAGGTGAGGAAACTCAGTCCCAAACAGCCAATGTGATTTGCCAAGACAGCAGAACAGATCAACGAAAGAGAAAAGTAAATCTGTTTTTTTTTAAATAAATTTCTAATTTGATTTTTCTGACTTCTTTTACTGAGCATTTCCACAGCACAGAGTTGTACACGGTCATGGCATGGCAGTTCTGTCTCAGTCTTTAATTGCATTAGCTTTAACAAAGAAATAATATAGAAAGCCTCCAACAAAACAACAACACAAACAAAAACAAAGCTCTAAAAGCCCTTCTCTCAGTTCTGCTGTCTGGAGGGATACAAACGTTCCTTGCCCAGTTTCAGAGGATGCCTGTTGGTTAAGTTTACTTGGTGCCATATCAGCTGATCTCCTGACAAAAACTCCCCAAAGGTTATGATCCTCAAATCTGGCCCAGATAGCTTTCAGTGTCTCTGTATCACCAGGGTGCTAAGAAGAGTTAAAATCTGGCCCTAACTGATGTTATACCTGCTCCCATCAGTACCTAGTTACACATCAGATTGATTGTAAAGCTTTATTGTTTTATAAGTCTCTGCTTGGTCTGTTACCAAGTCACATTAACAATCTGTTAATGGTTTTCATTATTCCCAAAGCATCCACAATAGGTGTCTACGACCTGGAAACAGTCCTTAGAGGAGTGAAGAATAATGACGATAATTGTGTTGATCTGTTCCTCAAGTGACATTTCTGATGCTCTGGCAGCGAGGGGTCTGAACCTGGTTTCTGCTTCCTGAGCAGTGTCTGGCCCGCAAACAAAGGGATGTTGAGAAATGTAAAAGCACCCGGCAACAATGCGGAGCAGAGAAATTCAATTCACTCCTGTCAGCGCTTAACTTCAAAGCAGGGAGGGAAAAAAGTTAAGGAAAAATGCAAGCCTATCTGGAGCTGCTTCCTGAAAGTAAACCCTCATCCATCTTTAATGGAAACAGTGGAAGTAAACAGGCTGGCTTCAGTCATTTAAATGTAAATTTGGCTAGTCACTGCGGAACCTATGAGGAAAAAATCTTGTCTTAACAACTTGATGAGAATTTGTAAGTTCAATCTATAGTTTCTTGCTAGGGAAGGTGGTGCTAAATAACGATTAGGAGGGCATTAGCCAGCAACTGTGAAACACAACTCTTGTTCCCAGCTTCACCACTGATCTGCAGTCTGACATTGATCAAATAACCTGACTTCTCCATTTATCTGTTTTTCACTCATATTTAATTGAAAATATAATTTTGATACCATTGACTGTTGCTTTTGATGCATTCAGGCAGCAGGAATAAGCATTTGGGGACATATCAGTTGATACTTTCAAGAACATCTGGGGTGGGAAAGAAAATAAAACTATACTTTGGTGATTAGAAAGATTTAGAGATTCCATTCCCTGATTAGTTGTTCTTATAGAAAAGGATGACTTTTTCCTCAGGCTCCAGGATGTTTTGTAAGCAGATATAATTACTGTAAGCTAGACTTTATCACTGGTGGAGCAAGGCATATTAAATATATATATATATGTTTGACATTACAGTATCAAATTGTTCTTTAAGTATCAAAATGTCAGTGTTAAACTATTTTTTTTTAAAGGTGTAACATGACTTGCTATCAATAAACAAGTAACATTGTGGAAAAACTAAATTTGGATAATTCAGAAAAACTTCAGTTGAAAAGTGTGGGATTCTTTCCCAGACAAAAAATGTGTGGGATTCTTTCCCAGACAGAAACTTCTCAGTTGTGTGCACACACTCCACTCACTGTGCTGTGTTGTATGTCCCTGTGTCCCTGTCCCTCAGGGTCACCCGTGGTGCGTACTGAGAGCAAAAGCAGGCTCACCATGGACTTTAAAGCTCAGTTCTCTGTAAGATGGCTCTGACGTACTTTGACTTAAGCAGGGGGTTTAGGATACAGGTGATAGAAATTAGGACAGTTCCTCTTCCTGTGAGTCTGCAACCCTCTTTTCACAGACCGGTCAAGTCAGATCCCAATTAATCATAAGATCCAGGGATTGAAGCGAAAGAAATATTAGAAATGTTTCTTTGCTTTGAAAATATGTCTCATTAAAATATGCCGTATGCACACCTAAAATTCAGTACACAAAATTTAGGATACTAAATGTGTGTCTGCAGTCCTGACACCTTAATTCCTCCTGTAAACCTGCCTGTTACTGTTCCCAGACTGACAGAAATAAGTTCTTTAGACCTCATATCTAAGTGATGTTAGCTACCAAAAATTATTTGTCTATCTCTCATGAAAATCTCTGTTTTGTAGTCTTCTTGAATCTCATACTAAAGGACCATACTTTTTTTTTTCTGTGTAAGTCATCAGACACCCCACTGCCTAATTGGAGATCATGGATCCCATGATAAGAGTAAAGGACTGAAAAATAATTGGCTACTGCAATGCTCAGCTTTGAAGTCCCTAAATCCAATTTTGTATTCACACTTAAGAACTGCACTGGACTGGTTTACCCACAGCAGGAATTTTTCTTTTTAAAGACTTATTTATTCATTTTTTAATGATTTTTAAACAGGTTTGAAGAGGCTTACCTTTTGTTAGTAAATACTGACACGTCAGTCATTTGGACTAGTCTGAACAGACCTGACCTAAAGCTGATATATCCCTAGATGCAGAGCTCATGTGGATTTTTTATTTATCACTCTGATTACTCATCTTCTTTTGCATTTAGCAACAAACATTAAAGTACAAAACTGTAAAATATAATGAAATAACAATGACACAAGAGTAAAGGCAGTACAAAGCAGTGGTGAACAGAGAATGAAACATAAATTTGTTACAGTTGTTCTCAGTTTTACACATCTTAATATTTTCTTCAATACATCAGTAACTGTTGATACAAAAAGGTGTTTTTAAAAGAAAGTTTCCCAAAATATTACCATGTTTAATTCTTGAGACCATAGTGCAAGTATCAATTCACAGTGAAGTTCAGTATTGTTCTGGGTGTCCCAGGGTACATTTTCCTAAATCCTTGATTTTTAGGGGCTTACATGGCAATAAGTAAGAAATAAAACACCTTCTGAACAAGCAAGTGAATTTCTTCTTTCTATGAGGAGATAGCTCTGAATCTTCCTCTTTTTCTCTTCATAAAGCATTTAAATGATTCTGAATATATTTATTTATACTGCTAAACAGAAAAAACAAAAAACAAAAACAAAAACAAAAAAAAAGCAGGAAATAAAGAAATCTTGCTACATAAAGGAAGCAAAGAAAGTAGAATCTTTTACTTTGAACTTGTTTTCCAGTAGCTTATAAAATCTCTGGGTTATATGAAGCTTTTAATCTATCACCCAGAGCTGAACCTTCTCATTGAAAACACATTTTATTGAATTGCATTTAAATTATTTAGCCATTTTTATAGGCATAAGGTGATCAAATACATAATGTATTTTGATAGTCCCCAAAATGTCCCTGATGTGTGCTGGCTTTTGCTAATTAAATTCAGACTACTTGCTTTTTTAATGTTTCATTTTTTATTTCTCTTTTTCTGTCTCTCTCTCTCTTTCTTCTTTCTTTCTTGCTTTCTTGCTTTCTTGCTTTCTTTCTTCTTTCCTCACAGGAAAAAAATAAAGGTCAGCTGTTAATTAGCGGTTTTCTGAAAGTATCCATTAATATTACATAAATTACTGCCTCAAAATCCAATTAGAATCCTGGGCCATATTGAAACTAAATAGATCATTTAATTTTCAGGGCACAATATGAAATGAGGTCTAGGAAAGAAATCAATACTGGTTCAGTAAGGAAATATCAAGAGAGGTGTGTGGGGGGGTGGTGGTGAGTATACTCACATAACATAGTAATCTCAGCTTTATGAGGACTTGGATGTATGAGATAAATGTGTATTTAAATGTGCAGCTGGTTTTAAAACAATACAAAAATATCTGACTCTTCAGCTGCCTGTGCTTTTTACTCTGTGAGGTTTTCACTTCTTCTGATCATTTCCCCCTCACCACCTTGGTTTTGTTTGTTTTTGTATGTTTACTTTGGTTGTTTTATTTATTTTTTTTTTCCTTCTTTCAGCTGTGGTAATATCCTATTCCAATTTAATAAAAGGGAGCATTAGAAACTTTTGATTAGAGGAGGACATGGCCATAAAATCAGATTTTTGAATTAGAAAACTATAGACAGGTAGAAAAAAAAAAAAACCCAAATTATTTTAGTATTTTATTTGTGTGGAAGTTGTACAATTTGACCATGAAAACATAAATGAAAAAATGTATAGACCTGCTTTCTATACAGCAAATACTGTGATTCACTACTCTTTGAATAGGGCTGATATTTGATTTCCTTGAGCATTTGTGAAGAGAGGGATTTGTGTTGGTTGGCCTAATGGCTCTTAAACATTTTAGGACATTTGGAGAGCCAGTGCTTTTAGCACTTTCTTTTAGCAACAGCCCTTCTCTGTACATAATGAACAGTAATTGATCAATATGACATGGAAATGTGTTTTTGTTATTATTAGCTTCTCCTGTGGATAAAAGGAGTGCAAGTACTTCTACAAAAGACCATTAGGCAAATGGACTTGAAGTATCAAACTGTTAGATTGAATGGGCAACTCCAGAGCCTGAAGAAGCCAGGTTTCTAAGCAAATAAAATTGGTAGATAGTATCACAGCCACTTACCCAGCAAAAAAAGGACTTGGAAAACAATGGTTCAGAACATTCAGCATGAATTGCATTAGTGGGTCAAGCAGCTGGTGAGAGATGAGTAAGGAGATGGAAAATGGAATGGTAAGCAACCAGGGAGAAGGAGATGGAAGAATTGTTGTTACAAAAATTTCTGCTCTTTTCAGAGAGCAAGGATGGAATATGTGAAGGTTATCCTTGCAGACTCATCTGGACAAAAGGAAAGTTAGTTTAGAATGCACCTCTGAATGGGCCCCAACACTAAATAAATCTAAAGTTGTTACTTAGGGACCTAAAACACTGGTAGAAGGGTAGGAGATTTATCTGGATAAAATATTAAAATCCATGAGTGTTAACCAGTCAGGAAGGACTGATTTGTTGAAGAAAGTAAACACTGGCAAGTTCTGTCCAAAAAAAAAGTTACTTTCCTTATGTTCCTTACCGAGTTATTATGGAAAAATGATCAGATGTAAAAAGAAAATAATGGAAGGAGATTTCAGAAATAAATTTCTGGTTTGAGAAGTTGAGTATAACACAGTGGTTGGGATGTTGCTCTTGCAAAAGCTTTGATGACTTGTGCTGGGAGAGCAGGTGTGGGTGAGAAGGAGAATCTGTGAAGCTCTGTTGAATCCCGTCCCCTTAAAAGTTGTCAAGTTTCCAGAGACAGCAGATACACTACTAATGAATCAAAGAACCGATGTAAAAGGGGAGTGTTAACAACAGAGTACCTGGAAATTCTTACCCATTTAGCACAAAGCCAAAGTAGAAGGCATGTGGGGAGTGTTATTAATCTGACTGCTGCCTTCTGCCTCTTCCGTCTGCATAGGGATGGGAAAGGGTAGTCTCTTTTGGTGGACTTGGGCTAAAATTTTGGAACTTCTGGTTAGAAATTGGGAAAAAAAATCATGGTGAGGATTATAATAATGCAAAAAAAGGCAAACACTTTTAAAACATAATTCACTTCTGCATTTGGGACAAACTGAAAAATGTACTTATAGAATATATTGACATGATTACAGCTCTGAGAAATAATCAAAGTGTGTTAAACCACTGGTACTAAGTTTGATATATTTTCATTAACAAACCTGAGAGTTTATACCAGAGAATTTTAAAAAACCTGTCTGAGACCATCTCTGACATCTCTATCTCAATGTTCACAAAATTTTGGAATGCTGGAGATAATTCAGAGAACCAGTTACAAAAGTGCTGGTGTTTTCAAGAGGAAACAATAAACCTGAATAACTCCATATATTGAGTAAAGATTCACTCTTACTTATTTTATGTAAAGTAGATTCCATCTAGCTAATGTGACATTTTCATTTGAGAGGAGCATATGTTAAATTAATAAATGCAACGGTGATGGTACAGTGCTCTTAGATGTCCATGAGGCATTTGATTTGAGGCTATACAATATTTGATTAAGTAATTAAAACAGTTAGAATCAATGCAATAAATAGGTTTAAAGGATGAACAGATGCATTTTGTTGCAAATAGTTTTGTTTGCAGTCAGATGGTATGCCATTTATAAAGTTTTATTGTGAGTGACAGAGCTGAAGCCTCAAGATATGAAGTTGAGAAAAGTTGAGTATCCTTGAGTAGGATTGAGCAGCTCAGGGGTGATCTTATCTATGTGACTGGACACCTGATGCCAGGATGTAAAGAAGACAGAGCCTAACTCCTGACAGTGGTACCCAATAATAGGACAGGAGCCACTGGGTATAAAATGAAAAAAAAACCCAAATATCTCCTTTAAACATAAGGTAAAAAAAAAAAAATAGTTGATCAACCATTGGAACAGATTCCCCAAGTTTACTGAGAGAGTGTGGAACTTTCATTGCTGGAAATATTAAAAATGCAGTTGGACAATGTCCCGAGCAACCTGTTCTATTTGACCAGGCTTTGAGCAGGGTGTTTGGCCTAGGTGACTCCAGACATGCTTTCAAACCCGAGGTATCCTGTGATTCTGAAAAGTGTTGTTCTATTCTGTTGGTAAGACAAAGGTAAGTCAGTAGTACAGAATTTGTTAAGGTAGGTGAAAATAAATGTAATAGTTTTAATACACACTCAAAGAAGTCTGAAATTTTTGAGGGTCATGGTGTCTTACCAATGAAAATAAATCTTTAATGCCATTGTAGGGACCAGTACTAAAAAGCACAAAAGTAGGATCCTCAGATAAAGAGGAAGATCTTGGGGAGGAGGACAGAGGCTAGATGAACTTCACATTTAACAGAGCATAGCAATAAGACCTCAAAGAAGAATGAGAGAAACATATCACATTAATGGTGTTCCCTTGCAGATGGGGTCTTTGTTCTGGATTATGTTGTGCCTCATTCCTTTGTTCTGCAGCCTTGCAGGATGGCATATGGCCCCACGTGTTTTATACCAGACATAGCCTATTTAATCTTTTCAGCAACAATTAAGTTTCCATGTTAGCTGATTCACAGATTATCGTATCAGAACTATTAAACTGGTGGGTTGTTTTTCTTCCACCTCAGTTTAGCTATTTTTTTTGTTGTTGTTTAAAACAAACACTTGTCTCTGTGGTGCAGCACATACCAATATAGAACAGAATTACAATGTACTTCCAGCCAAAATCAGTTTATTGTCTATTTCAGTAGTTTTCTTATGGTAGCAATTATTCTCTGTAAGCCTGCAAGCAAGCAGCAGAAATCTGAAATCATCAAAGAGTTTTTATCTGCAGCAATTTCAAAAATGGCAGGTAGCTGATAGTTTAAACTTTAGTTCTCTGCAGTAGAACAGTGTGAGAACTGGAGAATGCCATCTGCCTTCAACAGCTAGTTTTAAATGCTCAGGAATCAGGCTTGTGTTGCCATTGCTCATATGTGCTAGTTAAATCAAGCTGGCATGCCACAACAACAAATGAGTTACCCGTAGTAAAACTGATGGGTGAACTCCATCGCTTTGAGGGTCACGGCTGCGTTGGAGAGGAGCATTCTCAGCTTTACCAAGTGTGTACCACTCATAACAACTCTCTATTAAAACAGGGGAAGATGCACTGGAAGAGTACTGAACAGTGCTCTTATTTAATGCAACAGAATGTTTCTCATACACCCTTATAAGAATTACAAATTGTGGACATATATACATGTATAGCAACAGAATTGCAGATGGAGTAATGCAGTTGGAAAAAAAAAAAAAAAAAACAAAAAAACCCACCAAACAATCCAAAAGCCCAAGTTCATCTTCTAAATTCCCAGACTTGGGGTTGAGAATTGATAATCCATGACATCATGGTGATTCTGGAGGGTTAACATGAAACATTCTCGTTTCTCACTATTATATTTCCAGCAGTGATGACTGAGTCCCTTTGTCTTGGTTTAACCCCTGGGGCAGCTCAGCCCCATGAAGCTTTTTGCTCACTCTCTGCCCCTCCAGCCACCAGAGTGGGATGGAGGACAAAACTGAAAAAGTGAGAAAGCTCATGGGTTGGGATAAAGGCTGTTTAAGGGGGAAAACAAAAGCCGTGCACACAAACAAAACAAAACAAGGAATTCACCCACCACTTTCCACGGTGCTCAGCAATCCCCAGGACGCAGGGCTCCAACACATGTAACAATGACTTGGAAAGACCAACACCATCACTCTGATAGTTCCCCCTTTTTGTTCTGACCAGCTTTAAATGCTGAGCACAGCACCATGCACTTTGCAATATCCCAGTGGTCAGCTGTGGTCACCTGTCCTGACTGTCCTGTCTCAACTCCTTGTGCACCCCAGACCCATCACTGGTGGGGTGGAGTGAGGAGCAGGAAAGACTTTTTTCCATTTAAGCACTGTACAGCAATAACAAGAACACACTGCAGTCTGAATAGCTGATCCAAAAAATAAATTTTAATAAAAGTCAGATATTTTCATTATAAAACCTATTACTGCTTAATTATTTCTATTTGGAACTTTCTGGTTTGGGGCAAGCTGTATTTGGTTTTTTGTTGAGGAGGTGTTCTGCCCAGAATTATCCATTTTGTTTGAAATTTTTGAAGTTCATTGAGAACTATAATAAAATCCAAAGAATCCCAAAGTGATTTAACAAAATTAAGTGGAAGAACCAAGAGTAATCTTTCTGATAAAAAGGAAATAATGCAGCATGGAAGGAGAAAATTTATTTGCTCCTATACTCTGCTGGGATCTAAAGATAGGAAAAGGCAAGAATCCTGAATGTTTGGATGAATTTGACTCAACAGAAAAAATTACTCAGAAAGAGCTCAGCTGTAGAAGTCATAGAAGAAAAGGAGAGAAAATCTGACCCAGAGTAATGTGTTTCAATTTGGTTACCTGGTTAGACAAAAATACAGTATTGTAGAAAGAAAATGTCTTCAGATGTAAGGAATACAAATCATGGAATCACATAATGGTTTGAGTTAAATATAACCTTGTTCCAACTCCCTGCCATGGGCAGGGACATCTTCCACCAGACCAGGTTGCTCCAAGCCCTGTCTGACCTGGCCTTGGACACTTCCAGGGATGGGGCAGCCACAGCTGCTCTGGGCAGCCTGTGCCAGGGCATCACCACCCTCACAGTAAGGAATTTCTTCCAAATAGCTAAAATCTCCAATCTTCTTCCACATTTCTAAATCTCTCCTCTTTACTTCAAAAGTATTCTACCTTGTCCTGTCACTATCTGCCCATGTAAATGGTCACTCTCTTTTTTTATAAGTCCACTTCAAGGGTGGAAAGGCTGCAGGAGGGTCTCCCTGGAGCCTTCTCTTTTCCAGCCTGAACACCCCCTGCTATCTCAGCCTCTCTTTATAGGACAGGTGCTCCAGCCCTTGGAGTATCTTTGTGAACATTACAAACAGCTTTCCTCTCCAAAATAACTGCAGTATGTGTACCTATAAATAAATGATGTATTGAAATGAGTAAAGTGCTCCTATTTTGATTTCTTATAATGGAAACATATGGAAATATTCAGCAAAATTCAAAGGCAACTCATTTAAAACTGACTAAAAATATGGAACTCATTTCCACAATTTGGTGCATACATTTTCATAGGGAAAATATCAATATCTGCAGTTATATTAAAGAGCATCATATGTGAGTTTTCCTTATTTTGAGCAAAATCCAAACTCTATATGATTGAAACAAACAAAAGCTGTCGCCACAGGGACAAAGTTTTAGCATTTTCAAGAAAATGAAAAATTTACTTTTCTAACCTAGATTTACCTCAAAGGCAGAAGCAAGACATTCTAAGGTCACATTCACCATGAATTTTATATATCAATTGAGGGAGAGAGAGAGTCTCAGAAGCAAAATATCCAAAAAAATTACCGCTAGAAATATTTTAAAGAACATTCTACTGAACTTTCAGCTCTTCAGTTTGCAACCGGAAAAGAGATTGAACTTTTTCATATGGTTTCCATTATTTTCAGTTTCAGATGTGTTAGAAATAGAGCTACAAACATTGCCTCCTGTCAAGCTCTTTTTCAGGAGCAGATGACAGCAGAAAGTCAGGAGGAAGCAACTAGCAAAAAAAAAAACCCACACCACAACTTTTTTAAACTTTCTCAAATAGCATAAAAACTTGAGTTCACCTCAGTATTTCGAAGATGTTTTTAACCTAATTGTTGTTTCCTGCTGTTATCCCCATAATCTGAAAAAAATGTGATTTTATGACCCCCTCCAAAAATATCTGAAGCCTGTCTCACTTTATGATTCACCCAAAACTCCCCTCATTACAATTCCACTTCCTTTCTTTATACAATACCTTTTATCATACGCTGGAGGGTGATGGCTTAAAAGTCGTGCCTAAGGGTTGAATTACTTAGACTCCCTTGAGCCACAGGTTCAAATTCTGGCTGGGTTGACTCAATTCTGCCTCCTTTCAAGGGAAAGAAATTGAATTCCGTGCAGGTCATTCTGTGAGAGTCTTTCAGGGAAGAGCAAAATTGCAACTAATATCCAGCCTGCTTTCTGGAAACATTAAAGCTTTCTATCAGAAGGAAGTTTTTCCCAGCATCTTTCACAAGTATTTCATCTTCTGTCACTTCAGTGCTGCACCTTCATCAGTGCTGTGTGCTTGGCAGTCACACTCTACCAGGGGTTGCATAGATCTCGTGTGGTTATACAAGGCTGATAACACACTGCCTTTAATTCCAGCCCTGATTTGTTAAATTTTTACTAACACTCACTACTTCCTAAAGTTTTAATGCTATTTTTCTTTCAGAGCTCCAAAAGAGGAGGCAGAAGTCAATCACTGCAAGCCTCACCTTTAAGTATAAGGAAACCAAGAAGTTTTTCTTTCCTTTCACACTTGCCAAAAAAAAAAAAGATCCTGGACTTCTCACACATGCACACCTTGAGGGGTCAGCAGATGAATGGTAGGAAAGGACAGCCTCAAATCCATCATTTTATAATTGTGTGGTTTTCAGCAGTCTTTCATGGTGTGTAAATGCTTTGGGCTGGCAGCTCTGTGGAGTGATGACAAGGATGCAATCAGCAGCAGAAGGCAGCCCAGGTTGTAAAAGGTGTTGGTGTGCAGTAGGAAGAATTGCATCACAGAGCTAGGCAGCTCAGGAAACAATTCAGTGCTTAAATTTGGCTGACTTTTCCCATATCTGGACTCTTTTTCCAATTGGTAACAATACTGCCAGTTTTTAAAATTTCAGGCAGGAATATTTTGTCATGGCAGAGAGTGTTGGGCAGATATTGCATGGAAAATACCACAATAAATATAATTTCTGAAAGCAAGTTTACATGAAAAACAACCAACGAGATTTCACTCACTTGTAAAGAATATCCACATAGAAGAGTTTTCTGAGGAGCATTCTGACTTTTTCTTGTTGGAAAGATCTGAAATTTTTCAAATTATCTCATACTTGTGTGAAAATTCACCTAATTTTTCTTGATTAATCAGAACACCAATTTAAGAAAGTCAGGTCATGTTAGCCCCATTAATTGATAACTGATGTGCAAAAAATATACTTTTTATAGTTACAGAATTACTATTTTCAGGATTATAGTCACTTCTTCCCCTGAAACCACTAAATATTCTGTCATGGGGTAATGGAGCTCAAGAGGATTTCCCTGGAGTCACAACCTCCAGTGACCAGAAATGACCTTTTTGGCATTGTGCTGGGAAAAGAGGATTTAGCCTAAGGCAAATTCACAAAGGTGAAGTTCAGGGAGCAGGTTAAAAAAACATAAATATAAGGAATAACTAGGAAAAAAAGAAATACCACTCTATGTCTATGGCATATATCATTTATGACAGGCAGTTTTTACCTCTCAATAGGAAAGGTGGCAGCCACCTATTCAGTTTTCATATATCCTTCAGCCTAATTGAGGGATGCACTTCCCAATAAGGCAAACAAACTGTTTTTGGAAGAAATTGCTGTTTCTGGTACCTGTGTTTGATTCTCCACCACCATCTTTCTGAAGACCCCATGGTTTCATCCTGTTACACTAGATCTAATATACATAAAAATTAAATTTTTTCATGCTCACCAGGAAAAGACGCCTCTTTACCAGGTGAAGACTATTTTCCTAGCACCTCCTGATAACAACTTCAGGTCTCCTCTTTAAGTTTGTCTCAGGCTTGAGTCACGAGCAGTGGCCTAGGAGAGTGGGGAGCAGGATGGTGTCACACAGAGCCTTCCTCTGCCTTAAGGATCCACTTTGTTGCCCACCAGGTTGTGTGTACTCCTGATTCACAGGACTTGGTCCTTTCTTCAACAAAACAGTGCCAGAGGCATGGAGGAAAAATGCTGGGCTGTGGCAGTAGATTACTCCCTTAGAAAAAAATAAATATTATTTCATAATCTTGGTTAGTTACTCTGCAGTTGTCAATAGATTCTGTTTGTGTGTGCCTACTTGTGTTTGTGTCAGTTGTAACAACATTTTGGGTAAATACAATGACTTCAACCCAAGGCCAGCATTTTTAAAAGTTGTTTCTCTTCTGCTGTGAGAACTGTGCCCTAATATGACTCTTTTTGGTACCCATTCAAATGTTTTAAACCCAACAGATGTCCTTTTTTTAGTGTGTCTGCTTGTGAGTATAGGAAATAGAGAAAATAAATAGACTGTTTAATATGATCTGATTGTATTTTAAAATGCAATTAGACTGGGGGAAAAAATCCAGAATAAACATTTAAAAGGTTTGGTGATATTGCTTGGTATCTTTTTATTTTTTCCTCTAGATCACTGGTTTTTTCTCCCATCTAAACCAAGGGAGAGTTCAAACAAATAATGGCAGTTTCATGGTTCCCAATTCTGTGGCTGTGGTCCACGCCTGAGGTGTGCACACCCTGATAGCAATCCAAAAGCACAAGGACCAAACACTAAACACTAAGGAGTGCTTCAATTTTGAGACATGATATCTCAAAGGCAAAATTCAGGCATATTTTCAAGGCAAGAGGAAAAAGTCCTGCACTCCAATTTTGCTTCTGTGTAGAATCTCCAGCTTGTACAGCTGCTACAGTAACATCTCTCACCAGTTTATGATTTACCTTACTTCTGGAGAGGCACAATATAATAAACAGTAAGTCACTCTCCTTGGCTCCCCAAAAATGTGGGAGTTGGATAGCTGGCTTCAAGCTAGTATTCAAAACTGATCATTGATTTTTCAGTTAGTCATCTCATTAATGAGATCCAGTTTAAAATTAACCTGTTGTGATCCTAAATTCTGAAATATGGAGGTTGTAGAAGGTATACTGAAGCACTAAGAAGAAAACCTGTAGGGGACAGAGAGTGTGCAAGATTTTGGGCTGCATCATAAGATTGAAATCTTCCTAGGCATGGAGTTTCAAGTGGGTAGTTGGCTTTTGAAGAATTGTTTTCCCTTTTTGCTTAGTTCTGAATCACAAGTGAAAAATCACAACTGTGCTACAATTACCCTTTATTTAGCTTCACATGTACTCATAGTACAGGAATTGTGGGATAGATGATCAGGAAAAAAAATTGAAAACTTAAGGGATTTAAATTAATATGTTGATAAATCTTTTTCAAAAAGACTTTCTAGATCTGTTGATGTCAATGTAAATGTAATTTTACCCAATGTTTACTTAATTTCAAGCTGCTTATTTTTGTGTGCTTCCTCTCAAGGCATCAGTGTTCCAGAGTTAGGAAGTTCATAAAGCCCTATTTACATTTTTTTTTGTTGATATTTTCCACTGAGCCATCCAGGAAGTGGAGAAAGGAATATGACAAAATATTTTTTCTTACCTTTACAGTTAGGTGCTATAATATCCCCCTGGAACTATAATTACAAAGACAGAGGATAGTACTTTTTTTCCAATTTCATAATGAGAACTGAGAATGCCTGCATTTCTCTGGCTACTTCTTTTAGCCAGCAGCTATTGCAACATGCCTGTAAGGAGAAACTAAGAGCAGAAATTCAAAGAGGGAAAGACACATAGAAAATATCTCATCATCATCCAATTTCCAAGGAAACAATTTAAAGATAACTAGCTTGTAAGTGATTGGGGTTGTATTGCTTTTAACTGCAGCCACCTGTTTCTAAAAGAGGAAGAATGGGTTGTTGGCTAAAGCTTGGCTAAAACAATATCTAGCTGAAGTTGGGTATCTTGGCTCTCTTCCTGTAACTGTTACAGGCTTCCTGCAGGACCTCACTGCATTTTTGCACTACCTGGAAATTGTTTTCTTTATCCTTGTCCACTTACATGCCTGTCATTCATTAATGAGAAGCTCTCTAATATATGATAAGTAGAAAAGTAATTTTTGATAAAACACCAAAGTGATGGCAAATGTGGTGCATGGAGCAGGGCATCAGAATCCATAAATAGTGCAGTGGGTTTTTTTAATGATAAAAATTACTGCCTCTGCCCTTCTGGAATGGAGATGATCCAGGATCAATGAGGTAGTTCTCTAACAGTAAACTGAGGTCTACACACATTTGTACTCTTAGAGAATGGTTTATACTTATTCACACTCCTGAAATGTGACACATCTAATAGGGAGATACCATCAAGCCATGACTCAGTACCTATCTCTGGCATTGTAGAGAAGGTTGCTCAATTTCTCCGAACTTTTCAATTCCTCCCCTGCCTTTTCTCACTGGCAAAGTTCTCTGGGCCATGGTTTCTCTTTTACAGTGGCCTTTCACATTTCCTTTAGTCTTGAACTCCTCTCTAGTTTGATAGATCTGTCAATATGAAAATGTTGTACTGAATAACAGCTGTAGAGATGTTAGGTTCCTCTATCCTTGACAAGACTTAAAAAATCCTTGCGGGCTCCATAGGGGAGGGATGATGGAAGGAATCACGATTTTATACACTTATTTATTCATTCTTTCATTCACTCACAGATATTACTGACTAGTTTCAGTGTATACCCTGGAGTTCCAACACATGTTCTTAACAGATGTTTTATTATATGATCTTTTATTATATTCATCCAAACTGCCGCAACACTCACCCCCCCTTTTATTTCCTTCTACCCCGAACTAAATTAAAAGAAAATAAACTCTTCATAGTCATAGATAGTGTTGTGTTTCTCTGACTCAGAAATCACTCCCTCCAAGGGCAATTACAATCAACTCTCATCTTTACAAAATGTAATGCATGAGCTTAGTGACTTGAGATGTTCTGATTTCTGAAGGCTCAGACTTGGATTTTCAGGAAAAGAGAGATTGCTCTTTCTGAACAGTTATCTCTTGAACGGCTTCCTGGAACTAAAAAGAACTAAGACACATAATTTTAAAGGTATGTTTAAATATTTTGGTGCAAAGAGTTACTTGGCCTGTTTCATGGATCTTAGTTTGATAGGGTCTGTATTTTTTTACATATAATCAATACATCATCCTTCAGGAGCGGAAACCTGTGATTCAACATAGTGTAGGTTACAAAAGAAGTTTTGGTGATTCAAGTTCTCCTTGAATCTTATTGGTCTTTTAGCAGTATCTACTTTACCACCTTACTGTATTCGCCTAACTTTGAAAATGTTTGCTTAAGTGATTTTTCTGTATTGACTTAGCAAGTTAATAGCAGAGAAGAAAGACAATCCTTTGCTTCACCCACCAAAGTGCCATTCCCACTTCCTGACTGTCATTGGAAAAATCAAAGTTATTAATGCTTGATACATTTATATTTTTCTAGCAAATTTTCATACTGGTGTGCATTGGATATTACTTATACTGTTTACAGAAAATCTGAAACAATACCAAACCCAGGTACTAGCAAACACAAAATATTCCCATCAGTATTATCCTTGTCCTATTAATTTTTTGGAATCATCTGTGATTGCTTTCAGCTGTTCATAGTCCTTTTTGTAATATTTAAAAATTTCCCAAGAGCACGCAGAATGTAAAAATTTTGTAACAGGTGCTGCTGAGGAAAATGTTGATTTTCTGTTGGTAACTCTAAGCAAGAAGTGATTTCTCAGCTTTTATACAAACATCCTTCATTAGATAAGGCTAATTTCAAATATATATATACATATTTTTTATTTTTACAGCTGCCTTCAAGTTTATGACCTGAAGCATGTGATTGCTATCATCTTAGCTGATACATCGGCCTGGATCCAGGACTCTCCATTGAAAGAAAAAAGTTGCTGATATTTAAAGCACTAACTTCTCTACTCTAAAAATATATAATTATATGAGCTACACAGACATCCTGCACTGTTGATGTATATTCAACACACATTTTGGTTGGCGCACGTGCAACATTTTGATAATTTCCTTAGACATCACATAGTGAATTGCATTCAGACTCTTTTTAATTTGGGATTTGCTGTGTTCTTTGAAAATGTAAGATTTTAACCATATTCGGTTGTTTGGTTAGTAGGTTTTTTTTTTGTTTTGTTTGATGGTTTTTGGTGGGTATTTTTGTTTTGTTTTGTTTTGGTGGTTTTTGTTTGGTTTTGGGATTTTTTTTTTATTTGTTTTTGTTTTGGTTTTGGTTTTTGGTTTTTTTTTTTTTGTTTAATTAAAGTGAATTGTGAGAGACAGGGTCCATTGCTTAGGGAAGAATGCAGCTGTTTTAGTGGTACCAGTGTTGATGTTGATAGGTATTCATATCCCATGCTGCAATAAGGAATGAGTTCTTCTTGTGATATTGCCAGTAAAGAGAGAAAAAAGGGAGACCTTTTCTTCTCACTCATGAGTGTGCCTTGTTGTGTGAGAGTCAAAATATTCTGATGTCATTTACAGTTATTGGACTGTCATTGCCCATGATCATTAATTCAAAAGAGGATTCTCTAGAAGTGTTAACTGCTATTTACTTTTTCCAGTGTCAGAGGATGAAACTCCATGTGTAAATAGGCAGCTAAAAACCACCAAAGAACATCTGATTCAATATAAGGTTTCCATCATGGAAACTCTTCCACTCTTTCTTATTAAAATGCTATAGGAAATAGAAGTTGTATTAACCATCACTTTAAATTTAGTTTTATACTTCTTCCTACCTTTTGCAGTCACTACACTGTGATGTATGATGATCTCAACTGCTGAGGCATTATTTGTGTTAGGTTACATTATAATATTCTTTTCTGGGGGTATTAATTCCTTCTTGCGCTGAAGCAGCAAAGCCCAGATGACAAAATCTTCTTTCATTCGACACTCAAGCTCTCCAATACAAGCCAGAACATTTGTTTTACTGCAGAAATTAATATATGGTGCTTATATTTTGGAGAATGCTTATTATAGAAGACATCTGAGATAACTCCTCACATCAGCCTATACTTCGAAGAACAATTCCAGTCAACTGAGTAACTGAAAATTTTCTGTGTTTTAGTATATTTCCTGATAGAAATGAACCTCATTTCTGTACTCCAAACTAGACATATGTGAGAATGAAAATTAACCTGGTATGGAGATAAAGATACACAAAATTTCAACATGTATGCATATATGAGCTGGTTTTTGATTTCCTGGGTGAAGGTTGAAGAGAGGTATAAGTTTATTCAGGACAAATAATACAAATTCACAGCGTAAGTTTTGACCCTCTTTGAGACTTCAGTTTCTGTAATTCTGTAGGAAATTCAGTACCTGTACACAGCCTTCTCAAAGGAAAACAGCAAAGAAGGGCCTTTAAAAATATGGAATAAATAGATACTGATTCTATCATCTGGGTTTGGGTTTTTTTTTTTTTTTCCTGCAAAGAAAACACTGATGTAGCATGACATGATAAAAAACTCCTTTAGAGCCTTTAACCTGAATGGATTCTGGCTGTCTTGACTCAAGGCTGGCAGGGAATGTGCTCTCCAGACTGTGGCAGATGGCATCTGTTTTGTTAGGTTGTTTGGGTTTGCTGTAAGTTTCTGAGTGTTATGTTGTGTTCTGCCCTGTTCTGCTGAAAGGCTGCGTTGCAGAGGGAGGAGAGTTGCTTTTTCCCTTGCTGGTGGCTCCTAATCTCTGGGGCTGGTGAAATTCTCTCAGTGGAGGAAATATCAGTCCTTCTCTGACAGCAAAGGAATGTGACGTAGTGCAGTGTTTTTTGGAAGAGCTGGTTGGATAAAGCAGGAAGTGAAACACAGATATCTGGGATCTTTAGCACAAATAGAGACAAAGTAGGCTTTCAGAAAGAGAAGAAAGCAGACAAACATTTCATAGGAAGGGGAAGGAATTTTGAACATGTAAAATATGATGTTTGTGTTGAGTCTGGTACAACCAGGAAGAACAAGTAGAACAGGGAGGGAGCAAAATTGAAGAAAAATACCTAAGAAACACATGCACCTTCAAGCTGGATTTCTCAGAAGGATTAAGCATATTTTTCTGCCTTTTTAAAAAATATGTACTTTGTTTTTAAAAAGAGGCATTGTTCTAGTTAAACAGCATTTAAACCTTAGAGTTTATTGTCACCTGACATTATGGAAACACAAAAGGTCCATTCAAATGGGACCAAGATGAATTCAGGGACGATGTGAATCAATGAGCTATATTTTAGTCTCAATGTGAAGATGTTTACTGAGAATATGTTTTTGTCTTACTCAAAAATTAATTACAGACTAGGGGAGAAAAAGCCTTCTTCACTAGGGAGCCTTACAAAAGTTTTTGGAGCATATATTAATTCCATGCCAGGTACCCTCTGGAGATTAAAAAGACTCCCTTGGGAAAGGATGCTGGACCACGCATATTATATTATATATATATAATATAATATATATTATATTCACCATGATACTAAAAAGAATGCCTCATTGAAGGCATTAGATGACAAGAAAGAAGTTCAAAGAATGAGGGAGCAACAGAGGTGAAAACCAGGATGGTTCTCCAAGACAGTTTTCTGCACCACCTTTGCAATTTTTGACCGAATTACCCTCTTACACTTACTTTAAGAGCTTTGTTTTCCACAGTGGCTGAACACAGCCAGATTCAAGACTGGATAAAAAGTCTCCAGGGGACAGATATGGCATTGCATAGACATTTCTAGGCAAAATGTTTGAAGGGAGAAATTCTAAAGATTGATAAGAAATGTACAGAGACAAAGGGGACAGAAGAGATGTGTTTTTCTGGATAAATCTTCTAGGGATGGATGAAGACACCTTCCATTCATATATTCTTCATAGCTGTGATCAGTAGTTTTCTTAAATTTGGTTTAAATCCAAATAGTAACTGGGACACAAATTTTTGCTGCCTCAGCAAATGGAGGTGGAGGTGATAGTCTTGGATTTGGCTTGTACCCCTTGCCCCTCTCCCTAAGGAAGAAGCTGGACTTCCTGTTGTGTGGATAAGGAATGGTTTGCACATTTGTCAGCCAATCCTTTAAGTCTTTGTAGCCAATCAACCATATTACCTTACTCTACTTTGCACCATCCATATTTGTCTAGGATGCAGTTACTCTTCTTCTGTGATGGCAGAAACCTGTGATAGAAGAATCTGACAGACAGTTGAACTTTTCCAGACACAGGTTTACATCTCTTCTAATGATTCCTCAGGAAGAATAGCTGAGCTGAACATCAAAAATTTCAGAAAAAAAAAATGGTCTGAGGGGAAAAATCTTCTCCCTCAGTACTGAGAATCCAGCTGGATGTTATCTAAAGATGATAAACTGGTAGAAAGAGCATTTTCTAAATAATGTGATGAGTTTTTCCATCTTACTTCAATATCCTTGGTACTGTACAGTCATCTTCTAACATTGAAAGATTCCCATGTAATTTTTGTGCTCTTTTCTTCTCTTTGAACAGAGTGGATAGCCTAATACTTAGTTCATTGACCCAGAAGTTTGTAGATGACCTATATCAATTGTCTCTACTGAGAGCTATTGATATTTCTTGAAATAGTGGACATGTTCATTTTTTTCATAATTTTATAAGAGTAAGAAATTGATTCTCCTTTCTTATGTCAAAAGAAATCGTGATTATGAAATCAACAGCGTTTGCATGATGTCTGTCCATAATGTTCTGAGTGACATGGAGTTGAGGTTCTTGCTGAGCTCTCAGAGGCCATGCCTGATCTGATAGGAACCGAATTTTATTATTGCAGAGGGACTTTTAGATCTAAACAGTAACCAGGAGATGAAGGATTCATACCATGAATGAACACGTGTTTCTAATGTCTCTATTCATTAGAACATGTTTAAAACGTTCCTCAGAAGGGTTTTCTTATTTTTAACATAGCCAGATCTTCTATTTATTAATTTTCTTTTCTTATTCTGTTGTGCCTATTAATATTTCTTCTTTTAGTCTTCAGGTGAAACCTTTGTTATCCTGCCCTTTAATTACTTCTGGTTTGATTGACAGAAAAACAGGAGAGAAGAGTTGGGTTTTTTGTTTGTTTTTTTTTTTTTTTTTTTTTTAACTGAAATGAAGCTTTTTTGTCTTCATCCTTAGTGACACAATGTATCCAGCTATCAGCAGACTTTTTGTGTGTGGAAGTGAAAGAGGGGGTGGAGAGACAGAGGAAGACAGGGAAGCAGAGAGAGAAAACTCCAACATTTGATGGGAAATTGTAGAGAGTGAGAGAATAATCACTAAAAAAAAAAAAAGGAATTATATGAAAAGGGAAAGTTAATTGGTATAGAAAACTAAATTCAATAGTCATTTGTGGGCTGCTTTAATGGCTTAATAACTGTCAATTTTGTACATGTGCACTTTGCAGTTGTACTAGGAATTTCATCCCCAGTTTTACGGGGAAAAGATAAGCAAGCAAATATACTGTGGCCACTGAATGCCCTAGTACTGTGTTTTATTATGTTTACTTTATAATCCCATCATCCCTATGCCACCAGCATGCTTGAGGGGTAGTGGAGGCAGCAGTCGGCACTCCCTGTTGGCTCCCTGTCTTTCACTGCTACCCTAAGGTACTTAAGAATGACAGTATAAAGAATTTCTGTGCAGATGAGGCTGTAGATTTGGGGAATTGGCTGCTTATAGACAAGGATTCTTTTGGTAGACTTAATTCCTTTAGCAAGGGTGAAGAACCATCTGTGGGGATTCTTGTCATGTATAAGGAAGTTAGTCATGCTCTCTGTGGAGTTGAGTTTCTTGAATTTTAATGAAACTCATGTCAATCTGTCTCTTCTATATCCCTGCGTTGAAATCAGTGGTCAGCTAGTCAACAATCACAACAGTAAATCACAGCAGATAAGCCATTCAGGACAGCAGTGAAGAATTTAGTTGTCTTTTTTTATTATTTTCTCTTTCTTTTTCTTCCTTTCTTTTTCTTTCTTTCTTTCTTTCTCTTTCTTTCTTTCTTTCTCTTTCTTTCTTTTCTTTCTTTCTTTCTTTCTTTCTTTCCTTCTTTCTTTCTTTCTTTCTTTCTTTCTTTCTTTCTTTCTTTCTTTCTTTCTTTCTTTCTTTCTTTCTTTCTTTCTTTCTTTCTTTCTTTCTTTCTTCCTTCCTTCCTTCCTTCCTTCCTTCCTTCCTTCCTTCCTTCCTTCCTTCCTTCCTTCCTCCCTCCCTTCATTCCTCTTTCTTTCCCTTCTTTTCTCTAATCTTTCTTTCTTGACTTTTCTGACTTCTGCTGACCTCTTTTCTTCCCAGAAAAGTTGTCTAAAAGTGTACAAAATGAGTTACTGCCGTTTTTTTGTTTTTTTTTTTTTTTTTTTTGTCTTTGAGTGATAGGTGTTTCAGAGTGTGAGAAAAGGAAAAAGAAAAACCCCTTGCATTTTGGAGATATTTTATCTTTCTTGATCCATCTATGCTTTTTACTGCTCATTAAAATGACTTTCCATGCCCTTGATTTCCTTCAGTATCTGAAATACAGAGACTGAGCTTCACTTTTCTAATTTTTTTTTTTTTAAATTTATATATATAGAAATATAATATGCATGGGAATCAATAAATCTATTTTAAAAAGCACAGGTTGCAATAAAAGATCACTATAAGCCAGAGAGTACTGGAGAAATTTTTTAAGCTTCTAAATTCTAAGAGGTATGTACATGAAACAGTTAAAATTAGAAAAGATATTTTGTATAATATTCTGCTTTATTAAAATTTGTTCTTCTACTATAATGAGACAGCTTTCAGACTCCAACAGTAAATACAATGCAGTGAAGTGTTCCTTTGTTTTTTCTTTGTTTTTTTTTCTTATTTCCTTTTATTTCTTTGTCATTCTCTTTACTTTCCAATTTGTACAATTTTGAAAGAATAAATGTCTCTCTTGGGCTTGCTTTGAAAGCTTCTAATAATATTATGGAAAGGTTTTTGGAACTGATCAGAAAACTAAGATATGCACTTGGCTTCCCATTTTAGGCTGAAATAGGGAATCGAAACAGAAACATAAAGGAGCCCTTCTGGGCTGTAGAAACTTATCCTTCATCCTATTGGCATCATGGCACATAACTCTTTTCTATTAAGTTCAATTTTAAAATGAAAATAAAAGACACTTTCAGAAACAAAATTCTCAAAAAGCTGAGATCTCTGCTCTAATGCAGGAGTCACATTTTTAGGGTGGGGTTTCTTTTTTTTTTTGTGTAGTCACTTGGTTTGTGCAAACTACAGTAAAGGCAGGAATAAAATAAATATGTCAGTCATCCCACTTCATCCTTTTCAATCAGGAACAGATATATAATAGACACCTACCTTAGAAAAGCACACAAAATTTTTCTAAATTTCATACCACTGTGCACAATAGGCTACAGATTATATACTGCACAAGACAAAGATTCATGGTAGGAGAGTGGAAGATTCTACAGGATGAGAGGACAAGAAATTGTGTCCATGGCCATTGTTCTGGGCCATTCCACTGATGGATTGTTTTATAAATGATGTTCCCAGATTGCCAGGCAAAATGGTGTCTTGATGGAAATTACTCAGCTCGGACACAGTACCAGACTGATGAGATTATGTGTTCTTGAATAGACCTGGCTTGGATGTGGATTGTTCAGATTGAAGGAGTATGAGTTTGTTCAAACCTGTAAATGTGGAAATAATTTTTGATCTTCCTTGGGTACCTGGCAGGTAACAAATTACTATTCCCCTTGGGAAAGTTAATTTTGCTGCTTTGTCCGGTTGTTGAACTTGTAATCAGGAATAGCTAGAAAAATCTGTAAGAGTGTGTAAATTTCAATTTTGTTTCCCCCCCCCTCCATAACATGGAGAAAGCATTCAGTTCATAGAAAGCTGTTGGTGTGGTGTCAACAACATCAAGGTCATGATTTCCACTCCCATTGAATTCCCTTGGCCATTCAAGAAAATTTGGACTTGATGATCCTTGTGGATCCCTTTCAGCTCAGGATACTTTGTGATTTGGTACAGACATCCTTCTTCTCATGTAAACTAAAAGCCATGATTTCCTGAATTCCCAACTCTCGTGACTTTCTGTGATTCTGTAAAGTTAACAGAATTATGCAAAGATAATCTTCGGATATTTTCTTTCTGCAACAGATTTCTTTTAAATCCAGTAGTCTCATCTTTAGAAAAATGTAGAATCCTTTCAAGATGATGCCAGATGCCAAAACATTAGAACTTTCCATGCAACCAAGATGTTACTTCTCTTCATTATGAAATGTCAGGTTTTGTTTCTTCTCATTATTTCAATTGTAATATTTTCTTGCATTAAATACTTTTTCCAAAACATTATGAATGTTTTGCCTTCAAATTTTCCTAATTTGTCTGTTTGAATTTTACAAACAGACAAATGAAACTCAAAATGTTGCAAAGATATAAGACTGTATGCTTCAACATTTTGAGAAGTGATAATCCTAAATTATAAGATAAAGGAGAAAATCACTTACAGATTTTCAACCCTAGCCTTGATATCAGTTCTTTTTACTGCTCTTATTGCACATAACAGCAAAACATTCCTGTGCTGATAGTTACCTGTTTTTTTTTTCCAAAAGTGCATAAGGAAGAAAGAACATTTAGATTAAGATCCTAATTTAATTGCTAAAGCCTTTTCATTTGTTTGTTTGTTTTTCTGTTTGTTTTTGGGGTTTGGTTGAGTGGTTGGTTGGTTGGTTGGTTGGTTGGTTGGTTGGTTGGTTGGTTGGTTGGTTGGTTGATAGGTATGAGGGGGGTTTGTTTGTTTTTTTGTTTTTTGAGGTACTTAACTTCTGTTTCACTATGAAAAGCCAGACACTAAATCCTTTCTTGTCTTGATATTCTGAGGGTTATGGTACAGCAGAGCCACTCCATCCTGAGTGTGGCACCGATTTGAGAGGATTTTGACTGGAAATGTCCTATCTTACTTTAATTAAGCCTCAGGAACTGAGTACTGACCTAGGGTATTTCTCTAGAATATAACAAATGTAAGTGAAGTAAAATAGCCAACCCAATGAAACAAACCTTTTAGAAAGCAAAAAATTATCCAATCTCTAGCTGGTGTCTAAGTGTGTTTAAGATGGACCAAGTGAAATGCCCACATTTTTACATAGAATTACAGGAACATCAAGGTTCATTTGAACTTTATCAATGATTGAACTTTAACTGATGGGGTCCTCAGACACTGCTGATAATGGCAGCCACATTAACAGGCAGAAAAGGCAGGCTAAAGCCTCAAAGTAAACTTACTGGCATTGAGGCAATGACTAAAGACCCAGTATATTTGCACTAGGTATGTTCACATGCTGCAGTGCATTTGCTGCTGAAACACACTACCCAGAGAGGAAATACAGATTCTGTTGTTGTGACCCACATTGCCTATATTTTTTTTTGTTTTTAATATCAACTCAGTTAAGAATTTTCCTTCATTGATGTCTGGTCAGTGAAAAAATGCAGCTCTTTCCCCTGAGTATTCGGATTCCTTCTGACTTTATAGCCATGAACCTGTCTGCTTGATGTGGCTCTTACTGGTTGCATCCTGCCATCACATGTTTATTTCTTATGCTTAATACAGCATTTTCTGATCTGTAGTTAACCACTGTCAAAACAGTTCAAGAATTTCTTCCTTTCCTCAGGGTAATTAATAGAGAAACTTCTTTCTTATTTTATTTTGGAAATGTTTGTAAAAATTAATGAAGCATGTTTTGCTAAATTGAAGCTGTTGAACTTTTACAACTGAAATATATGTTGCCTTAGTGAGAAAGACTTAAGCATGGAGAAAAAAGTAATGCATAGATAGTCCCTACTAAAGCAGTCACAAAACGGCATGTATTTTTATTGTTTATTTTTTAATTGCATAACTTGCAATTCTTACAGAAAAAAATCACTTATGTTACTGATCAATTAAGGCTAGAGCATCCATTCTTGCATTTAAAGTACATTAAAATCCCATCTTCAATGTCCCAAATTTCTATAAGCTAACTTTTCTTCAGGATATTATGTCAGCACACGAGTGAGCAAAAGCAACGAAGAAATATAATCTCAACCTTTCATGGCAGCCAGCATGCCTTATTTGAGAGTAAATCACACCTGACCAATCTGGTGGCCTTCTGAAGTGGAGTTACAGCAGTGGTGGATGAAGGAGGAGCAACTGACATCATCTGCCTGGATCTGAGTAGAGCATTTGACGCTGTCCTCTGCAGCACCCTTGTCTGTAACCAGGAGAGGCATGGATCTGACTGATGGACCCCTCTGTGGATGAAAAGTTGGCTGGATGGCTACACAGCATTGTGGTCACTGACTTGCTGTCCAAGTGGAGACCAGGGGCAGGTGATGTTGCTCAGAAGTCAGAATCAGAACCAGTGTTGTTTAACACCTTTGCTGGGGAGAAAGGGCATCCTCAAAATGTGCACAGACTGGAGGGAAGGGATGCCACCCAGAGGGACCTGGACAGGCTGGAGAGGTGAGACTGTGTGAACATTTGAAGTTCAGTGAGGCCCAAGTGCCAGGTCCTGCTCCTGAGTCAGGGCAATCCCAAGCACAAGCCCAGTGTGGGCAGTGAACGGATTGAGACCAGCCTTGTGTATAAAGGCTTGGGGATGTTGCACATAATCCAACCTCTGCTATGGAGACAGGCTGAAACACATGAGATATCCACAACTTCTCTGGACAATTTGTTCCAGTATCTCCCCATTCTCACAATAACAAGTTCCTTCCTGATATCTAACCTATATCTAACCTCTTTCAGTTCAAAGCCATTCTCTCTTATCCTATCAGAGCATGCCCTTGTACAAAGTCCCTTGCTAGCCTTCCTTTTAGTTTCCTTTTAGTTTCCTTTAGGTTCCTTTTAGTTTCCAGAAGGATTAAATCTTCTAGGAGGTTTCTCCAGATGAGCAAGCCCAGCTCACAGACTATCCTCATAGGAATTGCTCTAGCCCTCTTCACTTTGGAATTGTTCAACTCCAGGTTAAGGAAGATGGTCAAGTCAAAGGTTTCCCTCCTTTGACAGGAGAATTCAAATTACATTTGTGGTCCCTTTCAAACAAACCAATCTATGATTCTATGATTTTCTACAGGAACCATTGTTAAAAGTCCTTACTTAGGTTGTGGTATTTCAACAGAAAGTTTAGGTCAAATTTACACATAGGAACAAAAAAGAACACAAAGTGATAATGAAGAATTTCCGTCTGGAGTTATAGGAAAAGGGAATCTTTGACTTAAGCCTTTGTTGCCCAGCTTTTTGTTCCTATTGTCATTACAATATCTTTTTGACAACATTTGCCCTTTTGAATCCTGAATTTTGTTCCGATGTATAAGGCTTAACTATCAGTGTTTTCTCTCTCTTATTTCCTCTTTTCTTTGTTTCTTTCAAATGGATTAGTCATCTAGTTTGACTATAGCCTCATTCTAATGAACGAAATAGACTGGAAAGAAAAGATAATATTCAAATTACCATATGATTTAAACATGGTGGTGCTGAAGGACTCTGCACTTAGCTTTTAGACTCCTAAATCCAAGAATTGAGTTAGACTGTACTGACATTCAGTACAAAATGAAAGAAAATGTGAGTATTTCAGCCTGAACTTTTCAGTGCTGTGGATTTTAACAAGGTGCAGATAGGTTTAAGAACATATCTGAAATTTCAGCTCTCTCTTAGACTGAAGGTCCTACATCTGGTTTGAGATGGGTGTCTCTTCATGGCTGGGATTCCAGACTTAAATAAGATCCATGTTTTGTCTAAGAGCATGAATGTGGAAATAAGTAACTCTAATAAGTAAATGAGAAGAACTTGTCTGCAAAAAGACTTACATGTCAGCCTTCTAAACTCCTTTACCAGAAGGAGTTTTAGTTATGACTCTTTCTTTATTCTGTAATATCCTTCAGTTGGAAAATTTTTATTCCTTCTGGAATGTTTTGATTCCTTTTACCACACTAGGAATGCTATTTGATATAATGACAATGATGCTGATGACAGTGATGACAACAATTAATTTATGGAATATTTCTTTCTCTGGCAGTCAGCTCCTTAACAGCATTTAATTGATGCTGCTAAAATGAAGTAAAGGTTAGAGCCAACTCTCTATGCATCAAGTAATATTTCTTGACTAAACTGGGAGGTTATCTGGGAAGGAAAACAAGCATGGATTTTCCAACAAACTGAACTCTGTGTGTAGTAATTTGCTTGTATGTGTTCTTTCTGCTTATATGAAGGACAAGTTATTCGTTGTTAGGTATCCAAATATTATTGTGGTTTAACACCAGACAGCAATGAGGCCCCACACAGACATTCACTCTGCCTCAAGATGGGGGAGAGAATCTGAAAAATAAAAGTGAGAAAACTCACAGGTTGAGATAAAGAGTTTACTTGTAAAGCAAGAGCTGAGCATGAAAGAAAAGCAAAATTAGAAACTCATCCACAGTTTCCCAGGGCAATCAGAGGTTCAGCCATCTCTAAGAAAGCACAACTCTGTCATGTGCAATGTTTACCTGCAAAGACAGACATCATCACTCTGAACATCCCCACATTCCTTCTTCAGTTTTATGTGCTGGGTGTGAGTCCATGTCATCTACATGATCACTGGGGTCACTTGGGGTCACCTGTCCTGGCTGTGTCCCCTACTTACTTCTGCTGCACCCCTACCCCCCTGGCTGGTGGGGCTGAGTGAGAAGAAAAAGAGGCCTTGGGTCTGTGTAAGCCCTGCTCAACAATAATTAAAACATCCTTAAATTATCAACATAATTTTCAGCACAAATCCATCCCAAACAAACACAGTATAAATTTTGCTGTCACACTGAACAGCCCAATATAAGAATATATACACAGCTTTGATTAAAGTGCTAAAAGAGAAACACAGGACAGAGGGAAGTTTGCAGATTACAGCAAGGTGTGACATTGGACAACCTGGGACTGTCAACCTCCAGCTGAAATTTTCTAATAGCTCATGAAATGTATTTTGCAATATTAATTCATTTTGTTTTGGGGTCATTGACACTGTGCTGTCTTTGCACAGGTGTGATGGGGAGTTGATGGGCTGTACATAGTTTCATTAGAACTGAAGAACTGACTTAATACCTCTGCCAGACAAGCAGAAAAAGAACCACTTTAAAGCTCCAAAGAGCAGTGTTTATAAGTTTTCAAATAGAAGCTGAGAAACACCAATAAAGTTTGGATTCAGCTCAAGTGTACCATCAACCTTAGGCAGCTTCCTGGTATTTTTATTTATTTATTTTTTTATGATCCATTTATCTAGTACCACTGAAAGATCTATAGAGAAAATTACTGGGGCAAAACAGAGATCCAATTGCACATTGCACAATAGGAGCAAATAATTCCTCCTCTCATTATTTGAATCGATAATTTGCTAAACCAGTATTAGCAAGAGCAACAACTTTACCAGGTTAAGGGAGTTTTGTACTGAGTAATGACTGCCTGGAGAAGGAAAGAACAGAGGGAGTAAATCCTAGCAGCCTTTTACTATTGAGGTAGCACATGCAAGTGAATCAATAGTGGACGGAAAGGTGGTGCTGTAAAGATGTTTTATTGGTTTGACTAAGTAAGTTGGCAGGGAAGATGCTACAAGTATCAGTGCAAACAATCAAACTGGCCCAAACACAGAGTTGAAGCCCAGGAGCCTTCACTTTCTTGGAAGCATTAAAAATAATGTTTTGGTCATAAGAGCCTATGTCATCCAGCCTGGCCTTGTGTCAAGGCTGTGAGCTGCCTAGCTGGTTCAAACATTTTCTTTCAGTCACAAAAGACACCTTACCTCAACCATTTGCAAAGGACTTTCTCCCAGCTAATGAGCTACGGGCACACCTGAGTTACCATCGAAGGAGAGAAGCACATGATAGCACTGAAGGGCTCAGTTTTGGCTTACAACAGCCTGGATCTCTTCCTACCCGCCTCTGCCTGGGGCAGTTAGCAGGAATCTTAGTGCTAAAGCTCCCTTTGTAGCCACAGACTTCTCCAAGAGGTGCTTCAGTCTTGCTTAGATCTGCCTGGGTCTCTAAAGCAGCCTGTTATCTCTCTGTTTGCTGCACTGGGAGCCCATGGAGACCAGGCTCCCTGGCTCAATCCTTTGCTTGTGTACCTACATTTAGAAAGGTCTAACCTAAGCCCACAAGTGCAAAGCCAGTGAGTCAGTAGTTTTTCAGCAGAGAGGCCATAACTTATTAAAGCATGTTACATTGACTTATTTGGGGTTTTTTGAACATACATAAATTAAATTTTTGCTCAAGAGAAATTTGTTGACTCACAAGACTTTCAACTTTGTTTTCAGCAAAATACAATCTGCTAACATCCTTTCAGCACCAACAACTTTGCCCATGCCTAGGGCAAAAGAAGTCTTAAAAGTGCTTTAATACTTTCTTAAATGTGTTTTATTAGAAGTGGCAATCATAGTAATAATAATAAACAGTAATGCTATGCTGTCTTGGGTTTGCATGACAAGGTTGTGGTAACAGAGGAACTACAGGGCTGGTTTCTGTGGGAAGCTGTTGGAAGGTTCCCCCTGTCTGCCACAGCCAATGCCAGCTGCATCCAGGATGGATTCATTGCCTCTCAGCAGCTGTGGTACCACCTCTGGGATAGCAGAGGTAAGAAGGGGTGAGAGTAAAAAACCTGAAAAACTGCAACTGCAGCAGGAGAGAGGAGTGAGAGGTGTGAGAGGAACAGTCCTGCAGACACCCAGGGCAGAGCAGAAGGAGGGGCAGGAGCTGCTCCAGGCTCTGGAGCTCAGATTCCCCTGCAGCCCCTGGAGCAGCCCATGGTGAGGCAGCTGTGCCCCTGCAGGGAGGGCACGGGGCAGCAGAGATCCACCTGCAGCCCCTGCAGGAGCCCAGCATGGAGCTGGGGGATGCCCAGAGGAGGCTGTGACCCCATGGGAAGCCAGTGCTGGAGCAGGATCCAGGCAGGACCTGTAGACAGAGGAGCCCAGGCCAGAGCAGGTTTGCTGGCAGGACTTGTGACCCCATGGGATACCCACACTGGATCTGGCTGTTCCTGGATATTGACCCTATGGAATTGACCCATGCTGGACCAGTTCACGAAGAACTGCAGCCTGTGGGAAGGACTCAGACTGATGAAGTCTGCGGAGGACTGTCTCCCATGGGAGGGACCCCACATGGGACCTGGGGAAGAGTGTCCAAAGTCCAGCCTCATAGGGGCAAGGAATGGCAGAGACAACAGTTCAGTGTGATGAACTGACCACATCTCACATCCACCACCTCCTTGTGCTTCTTAGGGGGAGGAGGTAGAGAAAACTGGGAGTGAAGTTGAGCTGAGTTGTTCACCTGAGCAGGGAAATGACAGAGTGGCTTTGGTGGGTGCTGGGCATCCAGCCAGGGTGAGCCCATACCCTATGCACATATAAGGAAATTTATAAGTAGACAATTTTAAGTCTGTTTTTGCCCTTGGCACAGACAAAGATAATGGTGTTTACTACGATTATTAATTATTATTTTCATTAGTAGTAGTATTTGCATTTCTATTTATTTGTATTTGTGTTTTTGTTTGTATTGCAGCAGTGCATAATGAAGAGCTACAGCAACAGATCAGAATTTCATTTAACTATGTACTGTACAAACATAGAACATCCTTAAAATGATTTATAAGCCAAATATAAAACAAAACTAGGGAATACACACAAATATACACATAAATGTGAAGAGTTTTGTTTGTTTCTCAATGTGTGTGAGAGGGTGTAAATGTATTTTCTGTGTGAGACTGTAGAGCAAGGTGATGGTCATAGTGCATTAAAACTAAACACTTAAACTGAATAAACAAGCCCAGAATCTCAGATTTGTTTGAGCCTGAAAATTTAAAACAAACAATAAGATTGAGAAAATTTCTTGACATTCATGTGAACTGACCAAGTGGAATTTACATAAGTCTCATTCAAACTCCAATCAAACCCTGGAAAGATCTGACCTTTAAGGGATGGAATATGATTGCAAAAGCTTTCTCATGAAAGTAACATCAGAGATTACCCATCACCAACTCTTCTGCTTAGCAACTTTGTTTATACTAAGAAATGTGTTAAATGTTTTAGGTGTTTCAGTCCTTAGTGTTTCATTTTTCCTCCTGACAGTCAAATGATCTTCTCTTGTGACAAGATGTTGGGCTGATAGCTAGACAAATGAATTACTACAATTCACAGTTTTGATTGTGTGAAGTTAGAGATCTGGACAGATTTTAAATCAGTTGCTATTTTGAGAAGAGAGGAACACACAAGAATGATTTTACCTATGTCTGGTTTCTACCTGAAAGAAAGCAGAAAGGGGAAGCAAAAAGGGGAAGCATTTTCTACTAACACTCTCTTATGACAACTGTACATCTCCCAGGTAGAAATGGTCATTGTTGAGCCTGGAATACATCACTGTACAGGAGAAATATAAGTTACAAGCAAAACTTGCCTTGACTTCTTCTAACATTAGAAGACAAAGATACCTCCAGGCATTTCAGGCAGCCTGGAAGTAGTTCTCTCCTTTTCAGGGGCTACAGGTATTGTCTGGACACTCATTTCAAAATCCTTCCTTATGCATCAAAATCTGAACCCCTTCTGTCTCTGTGGTCACTGCACTGGTGCAGGCTATTTGGGTTTGAGGATTATCTAGGAACAGAATCTCAGTCATATACATAAAATATAGCACTGACTATGGATTAGAGAGGGGCTGCCAAGTGCAGCATTCAGACACCTGGCTCTATTGATTTTGCACTTTTCCTGTGATTCTACATCATGTTCCTTTAGTTTCTGGCAATCTCTATAACTTTTATGCTGACATAAATTGTGATAAAAAAAAGGAATCAAATAATCCCTCTTCCCCCTCAAGAAGTAGTTGGGAGAGCTCTATAGCACCATTAATATTTTTGCTAATGTAGGTGAACTCAAGGAGGACAAAAGTACAGACAAAGTTAAATCTAACCTCTTGTTATTGTTTCTGTATTGGCTTTAGATTTGTTCTTCTAGAATGAATCTTTGTAATATAAATATATGGCAAATTCCATTTATTAAATTATTATTACTATTCTGTTAAAAAACAAAACAAAACAAAACAAAAAAACCCAAAAACCCCCAAAAACCAAAACAAAACATTCCATAAGGGTTCATATGAGAACCTCAGATTAACTTCTTGGTTCAATTAGAAACCAGAGGTACTAAGACCATACTCAAGAGATAATGTAGGACATATCCTTTCACTAATGGTGCCCTTGCACTAAATTAATTCAAAACCTGCTGTATTGAATAGTGAGATAGCAGTAAAAAGTGAATTCAGGCGTCTGAAACCCTCCATGTTTTACACTGTGGTAGGTGGAGGGACAGCTGCCCTTAAGGAGCTTTTTATTTTCAAACTTCAAAATCATGGAGTTGCTTGCTTGCAGAGGAGTATGGAGGGTTGTTGTGGGTTTTTTGTTGTTTATTGTTTGGCTTTTTGGGTGTTTATTGATCCTGCAAATGAACATGTATTCTTGAAGGTCCCTTGCTGATGAGTTGGTGAAAGTCTTCTAGTGATGCTAAGGTTGGGTTCAGACCTCCAGTACTAAACCAAAGGTGTTGCAGAATACCCAAACTTCTGAGAAAAAAAAATTCTGAAAAAACCTCCAAAACCCCAAACCCCAAATTGTTATATGCTGCTTTTCAATAACTAGCTAAAAATAACAAAGCCAAAGTTTTGTCATGTCTCTATCATCAATGGAGGAGTTTGGAGCACTGCCCAGAGGGAAGTTGTGCTAATACTGTCATTCATTTTATACTTCACAGTACTATGCTAATAAATGCACTTGCTGTTTACTTTTTCCTTAAATTTGATATTCAGCCATTGCAGTAAACATGCAGATCTCTGTGCAAGATCTGCAAAGACCAGAGTCCAGTAACCATGCTGATATTAAAGAAACTTAAGGAAGGAATAATTAAACATACACACACACAAACAGAAGTGACAGAGAGAGAAAATTTCACAGGACTGGAACAGAACATCGTGGTTTGCCTGTCAAAGAATTTGTTTAATTAGAAAACTAACAGTTGTCGCCAAGAAATAGAAGTGCACAGCTAAGCTTTTTAGTAGTCTTTCAGTATCCCACATTGTTTGGATCGTAGGCTTCTCCAGGGCAAATTAACACTGTTTATTTCAGCAAATCATCTGGCTGCTCCCACAGGGACCTCTGCTTCTTTGACTCCAGCACCCAGGAACCACACAGATCATCATGCATCACCTCCAGGAGCTGAGGAGAATTTTAATAGCAATAATGTTTTGTTTCAATTCTTGAACACGCATTGATGAGTTTCACGATTGCAAACTGTATGACATGAGAGACAGTAGTGGCAGCTTTGAATTTTGAAGGTCTTAAGTTCCCAAGAAGGTGCTTTTTAAGCAACTTTTAATGAGTTAGGTAAAGTAGACTTTCTAGCCTAGGCAGTCTTGAGATGAATTCTGGGAGATGATTCAGTGAATAAGTAAAAGAAAAGGTTGCTGGTATAAAATATTTTCCTAGGATTCTGCTACTTCTACTGTAACCAAATCAAAGCAAGAAAAAGAAGGCATTTAGGAAGAGTTATTTTCTTTTCTTTCATAGGAAATCAACTATGGACAGGATAGATAGATAGATAGATAGATAGATAGATAGATAGATAGATAGACAGATAGATAGATAGATAGATAAATAGATAGATAACAGTTACTCTATTATCATAAACAAAATAAAATCTTCTGGGGAAAATCTTATGTTTTCTCCAAAAGTTTTGAAGAGTGACAAGAGAAAAGTAAATGGGAAAGGATATCTAAAGATCTTCAAATAGGGAATAAACGTGCCATATGAAGGAAGACAACTTATTTCAAGTCAAAGAATTAAAAGATGCTAGTTAAGTTGTTTAAAAGACATCTGTCAGACAGCATTTAGTTTTCTCTAAAAGAATTCTACATAAACACCCAGAGAAGAGATGTCTTGAAGGAAATGTTTGTGAAAAACACAAATCTCCCACTGGTGGTCATCTTGGTTTAAGTTTCATAATGGTCAAAAAATGGGGGGGGGGGGGAAATAAAAGATTGTGAGACAAACCCAAATGTTTTGGAATTCATTAGATTGCTGAGGATACATCTAGCGGGTTAGATAAAACACAGTTTAAATTATGTTTAAACATGGATGTGGAAATATTTGGATAACTTTAAGGAAGAGATATTAATTGACACTGATTAGTCTCTGTCAGTGCCATACACTTCACTAGAGTCCCAAATAATTAGAAAAAAAGTGCCCATAATGGAAAAAAAAAAATTGTCATGGACAAATCTAAAGTGTTATTCCTAAGATGTAAATAACATGTTACCAAAAGGGTATGATTCATGAATAGAAATTTGAATGCCTATAGGGATAACTTCACCAAAAACAAGTGAGTTAAGAATACTGGTTAGAAATGCTTGAATTTGCCAAAATTAATATATTGCTTGAGTTTGGAAAAAACTAAGTTTGTGTGGTTTCTGGGATTTCCTTGAGCAGGAGACTGGCTTGAAAGCAAAGGTTATATGAGCATTGACAAGAAAGCCGTGAGAAATTTTAAATTCCAATGAAAGAATTAACTGAAAGTTGTGATTTTATTACTATTGAAGAAAATAAGAGAAGAATCTTTCAGTCAAATTACTTTTTTTTTTTTTTTAATATAGTAATTATGCTAGTTTTTAACTGAGCTTTAATTAAACTACTTTGCATTCCTCAGCTTGTGTTTGCATTCCTGACAGACTTAAAATAAAGCACATTTTTAATTTTGCAATTGCTGCACTTGCTTTTCACTCTCAGTTGACCTCGTCATTTGTTAGAAACCTACATGGCCTTAATAGCTGAAACGTGAAGTAATTTTTTAGAATAGAGGAGACTGCAGAAGAAAAAGCTGTAGTACTGCCACTGCTGTAGGAAAAAATCCTGGTGTGTAGGTGTTTTTTAGGGATGACTGAACTCTCAGATGTAGAAGACAGATGTAGGAGCTGGCTAGTCCTCCAATGCCCTTAAGTATTTGGACCAGAGAAGCATGGAAGAGGATAGGGCTTATAGGGTCTCAAAAGTTCATCTACTTCTATATCCCTCCTCTAAAGTGGCATAAACTGCCCCATTCCAGATAGCTGTTCATCTAACACGTTCCTAAATGAGATTCTGCAGCTTCCCTGGGCTATCTTTTCCAGAGTGATGAGAACAGCAGATAAAGGCAAAGTGAACGTGTTAACTTTGGTTTAACAAACAGAAGTTGTGTTTTTGCTAGCTGGGCTCTTTGCAGTTTAACAAGAAGTTGTGCTGGATGGATTCTAATTAGATCTGTAGCCCCCTCGTGGGTTCATTTGGAAATCCTGTTGCCCACCTTGATCTTCCTGATTAAGCTCCAAATGAAAAGGATGTCAGAGGTCTGACAAGCAGGGTGGCAAGGCACCACCAAGACCTCAGCCAGCAAGAATATTGCATGGTGGGAGCTCACAAGTCACGAGAAATTAAATAATGTGAGGTATCTGAAGAAAGGCCACAGTACCACTGTCTCATTCCAAAAAAGACTTTCTCATAGATACCATCACTGCCACTGTTGAAAGAGGGGGAATTGGGTTAGAAAAGTGTTGTGAATTCAAATATTGTTTTCAAAATATGTTTTGAATATTTGGCCTTGGAGAATAGTTACCTCAATTTGACCACAGAATAAATACAGAATAAGGGAAGAAAAGAATCCTTTTATTTGCAGAATATTATGAAAGGAGACACCTAGAGCATTCAAATCTGTGAGGTGAGAGTAATTTTATTGCCTAAAAAGAGATTTCTTTTCTTGTTTGTGTAATAAGCAAAGAGGGAAGGTGCGGGAAGGTGCGGGAAGGGAAGGTGTGGAAAGGGAAATGAAAAAACCTGAAACATCACTAGAAGTCAATCATTAATTGTCTCTATGTAAAAATGACTTTATTCTCCTTTTTCATCACATTTTTTCTCCAATTATGTAACATTCATTTTTCTTTTAATTATTCATATTCATTGCCATATTTGTAAGGAAAGTCACATCAGTAGCGCAAAGAAAATCATAAAGCAGAGAACTAGAAAAAGGGAAACAATCTATTAACAACATCACAAAAAAATTGAAGGCAATTGCAATTGGAAGTTCAAAATAATAGCAGTGGGAAGACAAAGAGAAAATTACCTCAATTGATAGAAACTGGATAGAGTACATAGAAACGAAATTGTGTATTAAAAAGAAAGGCAAAATAAACAAATCATGAGATAATATCATGGATCTTTTAGTCATAAAGAAAGAGACTGATGATTTGTACAGATTTTTTTGTACACATAACAATAGTTTATGATAAATACCTAGTGATTCCCAAGCTTGTATTACATCAAGTCCTTTTTTAGACATTTTTTCAACTTGGCACCACTTAACATTGGATTTGATCCCTAGTTTATTTTCCACAGATGATTATTTATCTAGAGTTTGGTATATAAATATATAAATTAACACTATTTACTTCTTCATTGAATCCTTCAGCCTTCACTACTGTAATTTTACTGGATCAATTGTGAAGTGAAAGCTGTATGATGTAATTAAATGATGATAATAACCTGATCATGAAATATCACAAGAAAAGCAAATATAATATTTCTGTAAGACATAATGAAAAAAAAACCACCAAAAACTTCAACTCAGAATGTTTTGTGACTTACATGCAATGCAAAATAGTTTTTCCAGAAGTTTATAGAAAAAAAGGCATACAGACAAACCAACCCACCTCTTTTTAGATGCAGAATGTATAAAATTTGCAGTTCTAAAGTCCTATTTCAGTTAGTTGCATTAATCTTATAGCAGGTGACTTATCTTTACAAGCCTTTCAAGTAAGTTATGGCAAAATTATCTTGGAAGAAGATTATGTGTCTTTCTGGATCATCTCAAAAACATTCTCAATATTCATGTTCCATCTCTTCCAACAAGTTGTTTATTCATGAAGGAAACGATGCAAGTCATTCTTAGAAAAGCCTCCATTTTTATCTGGGGAAAGCAAAGAAAAACAAAATTCAGATGCAACTTCTATCTGTCTTGTTGAGGAACTTTCTCTGATTAAAATAACCCAATTCATTTAAAAGCCATTTGAAAGAGGAGCAAAGTACATCAGAACTGGTAATGTAGAATATGGTAAATATGAACTGTCTTCTGAATATTATCATTTTAGAAGCATGAATTTTGTGTAATCTGTATTACTAGAATGAGAGAAAATATACAAAAACACCCTTGTTCTCTGCTTACAGAGTACCAAACGATGCATGCTTATCCAGGACCATACATTTGGAACAGATCTGTGTACTTTCTGATTAAATGACGGCCTCCTGCCAAAGAAGATTTTGTGTCTGGAGCCTGAACAAAATACCAGATTACATTTCCAACATCTGTAAACCACCGATTTATAGGCAGCAAGGAACTGATTTGTCACTTTAACTGCCCATTAGCTTTAGAGAAAATAATAACTTGCAAAATATGAAAAAAAAAATAATTGCAAAGATGAGAGAATCACATACTGACAGCTTCAAAACTGGCTTCACAAGACATACCTTCTAGTAGATCTCTGGCAGACCCAACGTAATGGCTTTGCTATGACAAAAAATAGCCATTTATCAGAGCCCATCTCCCCCCTGCCAGCTGTTTTCAGACATACTTCAGCAGAGAGAGAAAAACCTGGCACGTGGTATACTTTAATTCTTTCTTTACTTAGCAAATTGTCATATGCCTTTTTTCAGGTAATTCTTGTGCCCTGTTAGACTTTCTAGACCTTGATGTTCCCTTGTCTAACAAGCCTGTAACCCATATAGCCAAATGAGACAAGGAAGCATACAGAGAGAGACCTATGCTGGAGCAGAGGCCCCCATTAGTCTCTTATTAGAAACTGAAGGACAGATCCTGTTCTTTTCCATGGTTCTGTAAGAAGAGTAGCTTCAGAGATTTCACCCAAATTGCAGTGGTGTAAATCTAGATGAGAATTTGTTCCTCTGTGACAGCAGCTCTGAACTTAATAGAACTGTGAAGATTGAGGGGTTAAAGTAATGAGTTCCTCAACAGTTCACCTCTTACTGCCAGGTATTCATTAAGCTTGTACTGGACGTCTTAGACAGTCACCTCTAAAGTCTCTGACTCTGGTGAAGATACAGTCAATCTTCACTGTAATGTCCTCAAAACTTACATCTCTGAAATGTGCTTTCATTAGATTGCTCTACAAATCACCCCTTTAAGACCAATTCTAAATATGCTTTCTGAACTGTAGAGTGATTAGTGCTGAATGCAGTACTTTGGGTGAGGTCCTAACGAAATACACTGTATTTCCTTAACAATAATTGAGTTGAAAGCTTTAATATAAGGGTTTTTTTATTATTAAAATAACTCTCATATCTCTCCCCAGGTCAATATGCTGTAGTACCTTCCCATTAAGCAGATATTATGTCCTTTTATTACATTCTCCGAGACTCATTATTCTGCATTTATCTGCATTGAATTTGCTATCTATTAGCTCAAGTACTTAAATGATCTAAATCCTTCCCTACCTGACTGTATTGTTTCTCACGGATGACCTTTCCTCCCAATTTACTATCATCTGCACACCAGAAATTTTTAGTTTAAATAATATGCTCTGAGTCATTTAAGGTACTGAAAAAGCTGTGGTTCCAGCATTGATCCCTGTGGTGCCCCTGACACGAGTAACTTTGCAGCCGCTTAAAAGCATAACTCAAATGTGAGATCTCACCAGCTACAGTCTAGCACTATGTCCTTCCCACTCTGAAAGGAAGGTAAAGCCTTGCTTAATAGGTATTTAACTTTTAAAATTAGTGTTCTAGCTTTCTGGAAAACAGATGCCCAACATTTCTAAAAGGCTTCAGGGCATGTCTGCACTACAGATGCAAAAAAACCCAGGGATGGTGAGCTCCATCCACTGATTTTAGCTGCCTTTGTACAATAGCAACGTTAGGCTGTACCAAAAACCTTTGCAAACAAATGCTGCTCCTGGACATGAGTTTGCAATATATGTTTGTCTTTGAAAGCAGGCTTCTCCATCCCAGGAAGTGTTCATTGCCTGGCTGGATGGGGGCCTGAGCAACCTGGTTCAGGGGAAGGTGTCCCTGTCCATGGCAGGGGGGTTGGATCAAGGTGATCTTAAGGTATCTTCAAACCTGACCCATTCTATGATTCTGTGAAGGATGAGCCCTGCCCAACTCACTGCTGCACACGTTCAGTGCCAGTTTGAGAAGTTCTGCTTTGCACAGAGTAAGTGTGCCAGGTCAGCTGTGAAAAGAATGCTATGCTGAGATGAAAGCTAAGGTGCTGGCAGCACAGTGAGTGGTCTGCACAAGGGATCACACTGCTTTACCTCTCAGCCCTGATGGAGACACTTAAAGATGAGCAGCCTCTGGATTCCTAGGTGGGCAAAGGGGAGAGAAGGCCCCTGAGGCATTGAAAATCCTCACCCTGGCTGTGTATTAATATGCTTCCCAAGCAAAGCAGCCTAAGTAAAATCTTGAACTTAGGCAGACATTATATTTCTCTTTATCAGTGTTATTCGGGAGAGGTATTTTGGATCTAGGTGTGATGCAGGCAGTCAGTGTGCTTGTGAGGAAAACCAAGGTTCTGTGGGGTGATTTGTCATAAGCAAGTTTATGTATGTTGATTTCTCTGTTTTCTCAGGTAGAGCTCCCTACAAAGAGAGCTTACCTGGATTTCTCTGTATTATAATTTGCAGTAGAGAAACACTGAAAGCTTCTGACTTGTGCTTTGGCACAGGTAAGTTCATCAGTGGGTAAGAAGAGGTGGTAATATCCAGCTTTATGGACAGAAAACTAACAGTTTGGAGGACTGGATTTAAAGGATCACTGGAGGATTTTTGGCAGAAAGCCCCTCAGTGCCTAGCTCAGAAAGCCACCCTGCTTTCCCAGGGGTGTCAGATAGACCCTTTCCAACTGTGTTCTGGGACTTTCCTCTTTGCTGCAGCCCACTCTCTCAAAGCTTACTTCTTAAGGCTAGCTTTCCTTGCCTCTATTCTGCTTGGGGTTAGTGACTCTAATTACTGGAGTCTAAGCTTTTCTTACCCTCTTACATCCACAGTGGCTTGTGTTCAGCCTGGCTGGGAGTTACAGCCCTCTCTGAGGGCAGACAGTTGCACACACATACAAGCATTAAGTTTTCCTTGAAAAGGAGGTGGGAGAGATGCTGATGAGAAAATCAACAAAAAATACTTCAAGAACTGTGTATTTCACTTTAGCAATTGGAATGTGTCTCAGCTCCAAAACTTGTGGTGATATTTTCCACTTACTCTATTTTTTCTTCCTGCTGAAAAATAGGTTGCTATGACTGAGTAATTTTCTTTTTCCTAACAGCAGCAAAAGAACCAATTGTGTATGCACAATTTTAAGTTATTTAAATTCCATCACCCCAAAAAGTGATTATTTTCTTTCCCTAGGAGGCGTTCCAACAAATTTCATGCAGTCAAGGCAGGCTTAGCTACTTCTCTCTTTGGCTTTTCCACTTCTCTCTGTTCCCTCGGGATGTTCTACAATGATTATTTCTTTCTGTCTTTATTTTTTCTCTCTTTCTTTCTTCCTTTTTTCCTTTTTTTTTTTTTTCAACAACCTATTAACCTGAGACAGAGACTGCAGCAGTATTGCTGAAACATTGCTAGATGCAATAAGGAAAAATCATCAGTATTTGATGTGTGTAACATCAAATGTGTCACAGTAGTCTCATGTTGGATAATCTGTTATCTCTTTTGTGTGGCAAGACAACATGAACCAGAAATCTGTATGTTTGTGTGTGATTTTATTAATTTCAAAAATGATTCCATCTCTGTTTTGTGCAAATGATATCAGACTGGTTTAGATGAAAGAAAGGACAGGAGCTAATAGGTCTCATGGGACAGATATTTAGAGTCTTTTGACATCTCAGCATTTCAAATGTGCAACATTTTGAATATGCTTAATCTTGAATTTATAAAGCTCTAGAGAATGAAGACTTCAATTCATCCACAACACAGGTCATGATGGCACAATGGAATATTTCCAGATGAGGAGGGCTCAACCATACAGAAGACGTGATATTTCACATTTTGTGGCAACTTTCACTCTCACTCTTCTTCTGCAACTTTACGAAAGAGCACATAATTTATTCAGTTTTCTGACACAGGCTCTGCCCATTAGAAAGTCAGAGGCAGTAATAATCTTATTTAGTTGTAGAGACTGTGGAAGGCATTTCATGGCAGCAGTTTTCAGGAGGTCAATTGCCACTGATACCTCTCACAGACATTCAACAGCAGCTAAGCCTGTTCCCTTTTAAAATCGCTCTCAGTCACTCATAAAGGTAGCTCTGGACCTCATAATCTTTCTCTCTCTCTTCTTTCTTTCATGTGGAAAAATAGAGACAGAGTCCAGTCTGATAAAACAACAAATACTAAAAAATCTGAAACCCTCTATATTAGTTTTCTGAGGTTTTGGTGTCCCCACCACCACACCCTTATTTTCCTCAAAATGCCTTTCCCTCCCCCTCACTTTTGTTGTGTTTTGCTTTGTGTTTTTTTTTTTGTCTCGAACGTTTGTAGGGGTCTAGTTTCAGGATCACTAGATTATTGTCATATCACTATAACAATGCAGGGAATTGATAGGATTTTTTTATACCTTCAGTGATAACTGCTTGGTTTGTCCATATTCTCATTGCTCTGTTATTACCCAGTTAATTCAGAGGAGTCACTTCCTACATCTCAGTTGTAAAAGGAAATAAAATAACCACAAGCTTGTCTATCTAAACAGTTTTACCAGTTTAACTTGAAAGCACCAACAAAAGAAATGTTTTAGGAAAATTTAATAAAATAAAAATTAAAATGCTCTTGGGAAAATATTTTAATTCTAAATTAAATGTCTTCTGATATTCTTTTCCATCTCTAATGTTGTTTAAAATCATTACTAAATACAGTTAGTTAAAATTATCGATTAAAGTTATTATTTTTGATAAAAAGTGTCTTTTTAAGGAAACTGCTGTTAAGCAGAAAATAGTTCTGTACTTGGGAAAAAAAAAAGAAAAAGGAGAACAACTTTTTGATTTGTTCAGAATGAATATTGAGGATCTGAACTTTTATAATAACTTAACTAAGCTTTCAGACATTTTATAGTGCAGCCACCCATGAGACCTTACTCTTGAGTTCTTAGTGTCTAAATCTTGGTGCCAGAAGACAACAGAATCAGTCTTTTGATATTTACACATGAAAGAAAATGATAAAGTCTGTTAAGAAAAGTCAATATTTTCTTTAATTTTTCATTTAAATAAAACCAAAATTGTTTTATCTTTATTTTTCTGCTTTTTTTTCTAAAAGTGTCTCTTGCTCATCCACTGAGATTTTGATGAAACACCTTGCTTGAGTTGTCAAACATCAGAAAGTTCCTTTCTTTCCTGGGGAAAAGAAAAAACAACAAAAAACCCCCAAATCTTTCCTATGCAAAAGCAGATAAAAATTGCTGGTGTCTGAAGCCTAAACTAAAACTTGCTGAGGTCAGTGAATATGAAGTTATTCATATTCAGAAGCTGTCTTTTGAATACTTGCATTTCTTTGCCTCTGTGATAATACAGATGGTATAACACTAGGAGGTAGAAGACCTGGGTTTCTTAACCTAAGGAACATTGTTCAAGCAATTCCACATCAGAAGACAAAACCAGCCTTGGAAATAGAGTATCTCCTAACCACAGGTGAGTTTTGCAAGCATGGCTTAAATGAAAATGAAAGCTGAATTTCCAGCCAAGAAGTTTAGCTTTGAAGGAGAGCTCCTTTTCCTGGAGTACTCACAAATGTTCATTTAAACAAGTAGTCACTGGACAAAAACAAGGACAAATTTAGGTGTCAGCCAGGGTCTAGACCAGTCTCTTCTTCAGGTATTCCTGATTCTGGCAGACTTCTCTGTACAGCTGAAACCAGAGGTTCACAGGATCTGCAGGTCCTTCCCATCCAGCTTCACTCCACAGAGAGGAGGTGAATTGCAGTTCCTTCAGCATAGCTCAGGCTCTGCTGCAAGGCTTGTGTTTTGTGGTGAAGTAACTGGTCTTTGAAACAGCTCTTCATCAACCCCAGTTCACCTCTCAAACACCTTTTTTTTATTTCATCCACATCGCATAACTCACAGTTAAATACCATGATATGGATTGCAGCATCATTCCAGCAGGAAAGACCCTGAGTATACTCACATCACAATGTCCTGAAGAATTATCAATTTCAGTGATAAATTTCCATAAATAATAAATAAATATCTAAGCACTCAGTTCAGTAAGGGCAGAGATGATGATGAGAAACTTCTCAAAGTAACCCTAATTACCTGAAAATTTTTCTCCTAAAGACTTCGATAGATAGGGTGTTTCATATGTGTAAGCAAAGTGTTTGCTTTCTAACTTTGTTTCCTGCACACAGGAACTGAAACTCCACCAAAATATCCCTTTAAATGCAGAGGTGGTGAATTGAATCTCTGCTTAAAATATCTCAAAAAGATATTTAGGTGCCTAGACACAAACATAGCCGTGTTTAGACAGTAAACTTTGGGGAAATGCATCTTGCTGATAAGAGAGATATAAAAGGGATAAGTATCTTCCTATATCTGACTTTGACATTGAGTCTCTTTAAATTTACTATGGGGAGGGGAGGATTATCTCTGTCTCAAAACAAAATTAACATCCTGCAAGCTATAAACAGGTGTTACAAATATTATTTACTCATGTTCTTATTTTGCAAGCATAGAAAGACCTGATTCAGATCTGGTCTGATGACTCATTTTAATAGACCTGGTATGATTTTAATTGGTTGAATGTTGATTTTATCCTTCTTGTGAAGTATTTTGCTGCAGAGGATTGGAATCTTAACAAGATCTGTTCTGAGATTAAGTAATAGCTCTCTTTTAATTTTCTTCATTTTGTCCTTTGATCTGTATCTGTATCTAATGGATGCAAAAGAGTGCTTTATTTCAGAAGCTATTAACTCAGAGAGAAATATTCTCTGTTTTTTCTTACTAACATACAATATTTATCGATTCTGTTGGGCCATATGGATAGTATTTTAGAGTCACCACAGTCTTCTGTGTAGAGGGAATTTATAGTTTGTAAACTGTGCTTTCCACTCACCAAAAAAAATGGAAAAGCATACTACTCTCAACAACTTACTGGACCATTTGTGACATTATAAGCAAGAAACTTTAAGTGAGGAGAGACAAAAACCCTATCAAACAAATAAACAAAAAAATCTTCCTTTCAATATAATTTTTCACTGTTGAAACTGCTAAATTTAGGAGGAGAGTTACTTTTGGAGAGTAACTCTGTAATGAATAACATACCATGTAGTTGCATAGATGGATGAACCATGTGTTGTGATGGTGGAGAAAAGAAGTATTCATTTGGAAAACAGGAAGTGGAGTTGTTGGGTATACTGGATTTGGGGAATTGCTTAGCAACCAGCTGCAGCACCAAGGCACAAACAAGTCTCTGCAGGCAAATGAGATCCACTCAGAGGTCCAGAGAGAGCTGGCAGAACTCACCAAGGCAATTTTCATCAGCAAAGAGAGGAAACAGCTTCAAGTTGTGCCAGAAGAAGTTTAGATTGAAGATTAGGAAAAAATTCTTCACAGGAAGGGTTGTGAAGCATTGGAACAGCCTGCCCATGCAAGTGGTGAATCACCATTGCTGGAGATATAGAAAGCTGTGGAGATGTACTTGGGGACATGGTTTAGTGGTGGCCTTGGGAGTGCTGGGTTAATGGTTGGACTCGCTGATCACAGGGGTCTTTTAAAACATAAATGATTCGGTGATATTTTGGCTTGGAGAATTTAAATTCTCATGGATTCATATATGCATGTGAAAGGTAAGAGGGAGGTTTCAAGCTCATCTGAGACATTTGTACCTTTTGATGCTGGTGCTCTTTGATGCTGGTGCTCCACAGTAGGTGGAGTCTTCTAATGAGACTATAGTGACATTATTGAACAAATTTTAAGGAATAGGTGAATTCCTGACAGTATAATCAGCATATCAGCAATAAGGTGTTAAGCTACTCTATAATATATTATTACAGTTAATACAGTGCCATAGAAGAAAGCCTCCTACATTTTGAAGCTTCTGCAAAGATTTTATTACTTTGATTTTGACATGACACAAAGCAGATGACTATCAAAATTAATTTAATAAAAAAAAAATATTTCTCTCTTATATTTATTTGTTTCTTTGCTTCTGTTTAGGACGCATATCTTTGTCTGTTAAAGCACTTAGTTCCAAGATCAGCACCAGAAAAAAAAAAAAAATCTAGTTGGCACTGACAAGTTTCCTGACAACAAAAATCCTGTTCTCATAAATGTTGTGATATTGGAGCATTTCTGAGAATTCTGGCACTTGAGCAGTTAAGTCAGTTCAACTAAGGCTGAGTTACTCACCAAGGTAAAATGTAAAATAAAAAGCACTGAAACACATCTCATCAGCACTCGGTATTATTTATGGAGAGTGCCTGGGCATTCCAGCGGGTAATACTCCTGTTGTTTGTTTAAGTAAAATAACTAATTTGTCTCTTTAATAAGAACATTATAGATATCCTGTGAATTTCTATGTCAGCAGCACTTCGAAAAGATGGTGTGTGCATAGACAGACATACTGAGAATAAACTACTGAGAGCTTTACTCTGTAGGTAGAAAGATGAACCTGAGGGTAAAATATTTCAGAACTATTCTGACAACAATGCAAGTTTATGAAATGCTTGTGTTGGGAGAAAAAAAGATTATAATAATACTCTGCACATGAGTTGCACTTTTCACCTGGGAAACCTAAAGTATTTTTCAGACATCAGCACTCCCAAGAGGAAGGTCTTGTGTTATTCTACAGATGGATGAACCAAAGTACAGGGGCATCTATCACCTTTCCAGCTCCCTCTGGAGCAAAGAAGACTTTTCTATTGGGCAGCAAATGATGCCCTATGATCTAAACTGCTTTTAAAAAAGAAAGGAAAATGAAAGAAAGGAAGAGCATGAGAGAAAAATGCCTTTTACAGTTTCAATAAGCTGTCAGTGTTGTTGTGAACTGGTTGGAATTCAACAATATTAATTTTAATAGAAATGGCTGGAAATTTTTGCTGTTTTTAACTTACTTTTAGAACTTGATCTAGATTTTCTCTAAGCATTTAAAATAGCATGAAACTTTTTCCTCCACTACTCTTGTTGTGAGGGTAGTTTCTCTTCTAAGTGATTTTAAGCTCAGCAGGCATATTTGTGTTAGCAAAACCAGGAATAGAGGTCTTAATGGCTGGACAGTTTTAATCCCATCTAATACTATAAATAAACCAGAAAATATGCTCAGTATTGAACTTGTATTGCATGAGGTGTCTCTGGAAGATGCATGAATAGACATTTAATCAGACTGATTAACAGGTGTATAATCTGATACTGGTAACTCTTTGCCTTGTCCCCATCTGCTTTCTTGATTTATTACTATATGGAAAAAAAAATCCACTGTGGAAGTTTGAAGATCTGGATGACATCTTTTTTTTACTATTTGGACTTTTGCCTGTCTGTTTGCTTTTCCTTAGAAATGAATGATTAAAGCAATATACGAGGGGAAGATCCACACCAAGCAGAGCCTTGGCTTAAAACTTCTCTAGAAGTTACAGGTCCGTGACTACTGCAGTAATAATGCCAGTCAATAACAAGAGACTTTTCCTTCAATGGGTTTGTAAACATCCTAAATTAAAGAAAGACAGGTCATCTTAGACAAATGGATAATATGAGTAAGAAGACATGATGCTCTGCAAAGGAAGATGTTCTTTGCCTGGATCTTACCAGTTCAGAAAATGCTTTTTGGGTGTTCTTGGCTTAAAACATACTCTGTGGCGTCTCTTTGGTGTCACTTAGAAAGTCTGTGTATCATAATTTCTAGGTTTGCTCCTTTCTTAAAAGAGGCATCTCAATCATCTGTGAAGTCTCTCAACCTGAAGTTACATAGCAGATTCTCCTCTGCCAGAGCCCCTGTCACCTTTTCCACCTCAGATTATGTACAACACACTTGCATTGAGAAAACTGTAGCTGTGAGTGAGGAAACACCTAGAAAATTTTCTTATGGCCTATCAATGAGCTAGAATTGCAGAGCAGACTCCAGGTACAGGGTGCTCAATTAGTCCAGTAATTTGGGATGGATCAGAATGGAGAGACACGTTGTGCTACCAGTCAGTGCTAGCTGAGCTATCTCTGAAGTACCTTAGAGAAGTCTCCTACACTGCAGTTTCTTTTCTTACTTTCACAGAGATGAAATGTCTAAAACAACAGTAAAAGTGTTAACTATGAAATAATTTATTCTAGCAGCTTCTTTAAAAACACATGAAGAGGATGATCCCCTAACACAAAGAATTAGGAGATTAAGGTCACATCTAAAAACATAACAATGCAAGGATTTAGAAAGGCAATGCAATTCCTCGAAAACTCCTTCCCCACATTTGTGGTAGTACCAGCTCAGTTGTACAAAAAAAAAAAAAGGGGTGGAGGTGGGGAGGAAGAGGGAGGGGAGTCCTCTGAAGTTGAAAACTTCATATGTAATTATTTAGTATGTTTCCCATTATATTTAGATTTGTGATGAAGCTCAAGGCTTCAGCAAAGCCATTTTTCTGGTTTTGGCTGCAAACAGAAATTCAGCTGGATGATGTGCAACACCTGACCTGAGGGCATCCTGGGGGGATGTGGGAAAGGGGAACCCCCTGACAGCAACAGCTGCTGTGCTGCCCCTTCCAGGAGCAGGGAACATCCCTGGAGAGGAGGACAGGTTGAGGCAAAGCTGGAATGTCCTTCTGCAGGTGAACATGGCCAGGCTGGACAGGGCTGTGGAGAGACCAACATCCTACAGCCACAATGGGGCAGGGACTGCCAAATGTGGTCCTGGGCTGTGAGCAGGTACAGAAAGGCCCACAGGCACCTCAGGTCCCATCAGTGTGCATGGGCCTTCTGTGGATCAGAGGTTTTCCAGATTGGGATGAAACCCCTAAATCTTACTGACAGACAACTGTCCCCCCACTATACCTCTGTTCCACAGTCAAAATGTGGTGGTGCTTGTAATCAATTAAGTCTTTGCCTGAAGTTAAAAGAGAAAAAACATACATAAAAGAAAGTGAAAATTTTTCAGCATCAGAATGTACCAATATATAACAATAGTTAAACTGTTTAATTTTCACGAGGTTTACGTTGATTCATTTATCCATTTTTGATTCTAGTGAGGGAGAGCAAGAATGGCTCCCTACTCTTCGCTCCCTGAAATTAAAAGGCAGTAAATTTTAAACCAATAAAAGCAAATGTTGTTTTGTTTGCTTTCTTTTTTTTTTTCCTTTTTTTTTTTTTTAATGTAGCTGCTACTCAACCTGAATAATTCACTGTCAGACAAGGTCACTAGACACAACTGCAATATCAGGACTTTAGAAAAGGTCTGAGTAATTTTATTGCTAGTAATAACAGTTTTGCCATTACAGAAGCTAAAAAAATGTTGGAAAGGTCACCAATCTTCATGCTTCAAGGTCTGGATGGTCACCTGTGGGGTCATGACAAAATTCAGTCGTGCAGTGTGCAAGCCCAAAAGTGTACTTGCATGCATACTCACATCAGTACTTTCAGAATTATTCAGTAATAGTTTTTAACAGGTGATAGACGATGTGTTACCTGAGAAATTAAGAGTCTTAATTTTGAGCTGGTTAGTATTTTTAGCCACCTCTTAGCCAGAGAAGGGCTTAGAGGTTTCTAGTTCTCATAGGAAGATGCACTTGGATATTTGGCATAGAATTATATCATGGGTTTTGTCCCTCTTCTCCATCCTGGGACAGATGCTGACCTCTTGTACCTGCCTACATCAATCCCTACACTACGGTCCTGTACATCCTCAGTGTGCAGGCTCCTAGTGTGGGCACTTCTGTTGTGATCCTGCAGTGAACAATACAAACATAGCAGAGTTTTTTAACTTGGCATGGTGTCTCACCAGCCAGGCAAAATTTATCAGAATGGAAATATTTTCTTATTGTGCTGTTGGTAGATTTTACTGTTAATGAAACATTTTATGCCTTAAAGATTGGAGGAAATCTGAGATTTGAGCTGAGGGAGGGAGTTAAAGCTCAATCTGACCAAATAGAAGAGATAAAAGTATTCAAGTGATTCTGAAGTTTCAGTGGAATCTCTAGTCAATGAAGATGTTCATCCTCAGCAGATGATCAAGTTCTTTTTTTTTTATGAAAACAAACCCAGAATACAATCTTCTGGTGTAATCAAATTTCCACAACATTCTTTGAACCATTTAAGGCTGATTAGATGACACAGCTCACATTCTGTTGAGAGTACCTTAGACCTGTTACTCATACCTAAATTCAATATTTTCTTCATGGACTACAGCAGTATGATTATGAAACTGTCAGACTACAGGAAACCAGTTATGATTTCTTAGAATTGTGAGCTTCTTGAATGCCTCAGTCCTATTTCATGTGGTATTTTAAAGGCTGCCTACAGAGGCAGAGTTTGAGAGTGAGACAAACTTGCACATCTCAGCTTCCTGGGGAGAGGTTTGCTTTTCCTGTTTATGGAAGTAGCTGATACCAGGTTGCACACTGTAACTGGATACAACAGGAGGGGAAAGTTTCTAAACTTTTTTTTTTTTTTTTTTTTTTTTTTGTCCAGATATTGACCAAAACTGGAACATGAAAATGAATGTAAAAGGAAGGAAGATAAATTACAATTATAGACAAGGTGTCTCTTTTACTTGCTCAGTTTTACTTGCTTAACAAAAGATGAGGATGTTTAAATTGAAAAACTCCAGTGAGTAGTCATTGTTTCTCAGTCTCCAGACACCTCTGGACAGATGTGTGTCTGACAGATGCACAGTATTGTAATTAACATAAAGGCAACTCAGTCATGTTTAATAGCCTGTAATAAACAAGAACTCGATCTAGACCACATAATCCTCCCTTCTATCTCTTTCCTATGGTATGTCTAGGATTGTATGCATTACTTTCATGACTTGACTATGATTTTAGCTAGTATTTCCATGATCATAACAACTTCTTTAAGCTCATCATCCTACACATATATATATGCATGCACAGCATAGCAGATCCTCTACAGAAAGTGAATATTTTGCAATTTTGGGAGGATAGAGAAGATGGGGAAAAAACCCCAAAAAACAAATGAGAGAGATAGATCCTCCTCACATCATTTCACATACTCAAAGAAGGTGCACAGGAGAAAGCACAAGGAAAGAAATGTAGCATAACAGTCTGTGTAGGATGAAATGGAATAACAATAAAATCTCTGTTAAAGAACTGGGGGAGCCTTGGAACTCACAAAGGGCACTGAAATGACTGAGTAAGATGCCATCTTTTATTTCATTTGAATTTGAGAAGTATTTATTATGTTAATGACTCTTCAATATGTTTCTTTGACTGATTCATGAGTTGCATTTTGCTGTATGTAGAATGCAAGCATACACAAAATAAAAATTTTCTGCCCACTCCATTTCCCTTTGGTAAATTTGAAAATAAGATTGACTGAAACATCACGGGCTTAATATCTTAGAAAGTAAAGGTGTTTTGTTTTTTTTTTTAAACATACCAGAGGTACTGGTTGGATGGACTGGAAAGGAAACACAGTGGACAATCAGCATCTGAATGAGACCTCCTTGGCCCTCATTATATTCCATAGGAAAGGAAAAGGGACAAAGAGGGCAACACACCTCACACCCTAAAATCAGTGTCTTCTCCCAAATAACATTTTCTTTATTTAAATAAAGGCATTCAGTGATAGGCATCAGCTATGTAGACATCTGCATCTGGTTTAATCACATTTGGCATATAATGCATTTTATATTCTGTGCTGAATAATCATGTTTTGTGTGTGCGTGTGTATCAAACATATGCTCTCCCCCACTCCTTTTCTGTCCATCAACAATATCTTTTTACAAAACGGCTTGACTTCATCCAAATTTGACAGAAAAATAAAGGTTTCAAAGACATTCTGTCATGTGCTGCTACAGTGCTGTTTGTTCTGGGAAAACGTACAACTTGAAAGACACTGTTGTCACACTCCCCTTAGTGAAACCATCGGATGCTCATACTTTATTAAACATCAGAGAATTCACGTGGTGAAAGTAATGCAGAGAGAAAGAAGAAAACCTGGAAGCAGGTATTTATTAGCTCTGGTACTCTCTGAACTAATTATTTAAACATTGTGATTAGCTTAGACCATGATTTAATGGCAGAATATCTGCACCATTTTAAAAGCTGCCAAACTTATAATTGATTCAGAGGCTTCAAAGATCCAGTTTCCAAAGAGAACATGATATCTTTTAGATTTGGAAGCGGTGTTTCATGTAAACACTGCAGTACTGGTAAAAGGACTAACTTTTATTTCAAATTATTTCTATATACAGAAAAAATAATTCTCCAGGACCATCCATCTGACAGTGTGGTTTCTGAATACAGAAGCACAGAAAAGGTCTTTTCAAAGAGAGAGAAAAAGAGAGGAAGGGAGGAAGGGAGGAAGGGAGGAAGGGAGG
>JACBWW010000008.1:32106636-32140463 GCA_020086605.1 Lanius collurio | reverse complement strand
TTCTTATTCTTATTCTTATTCTTATTCTTATTCTTATTCTTATTCTTTTCTTATTCTTATTCTTATTCTTATTCTCTTATTCTTATTCTTTTATTCTTATTCTTATCGCAGGATTAGAGAAGTGTTTGGCACAATAGTTGAAGCAGGGGCAGTAATTCCAGTTGGGCATCTGGAAATCAGTCATGTCCCTTGTGCACGTGGAGATCAACACAGCTTCTCTGTTTGTTTGTCAAACATTTGTACTTGTGAAAGTCATTGAAATTATTGTGCAAATGCCACAAAGTCTTAGCAAATGGATGGTGTCTATGTATTTGTGGCACTGCTGATTGATTATAAATAGATACAGAGAATGATGCTTTTAGGATGATCTTCTACTCGTGATTCACTGTTACATTGTAAATATGTATATGCAATGCAGTGAAAATAAATAGGGTTTAATGTAAAGTTATATACACCAAATATGAAAGACTTCAGAAGGTTTATAAACCCCAAAGCAGACAGACTGCCTGGCCACAGACAAAAATGGATATTCACTTGCCTGTGAGACAAAAAGGATTTATTAATTTTCCATTAAGGAATAGGTTGAAAATTTAATGTTTGGTGCTGGTTGGCATTTGAATGCAGTTTTGTTCTCCGAGAAGCCTTCACAGGACCGGGTATATTACTGTGTCATCTTGCTTCCGGTTAAATTTTCCCATTTTTATGGCAGTAAGTCAGACCACAAGTTAACTTCTTCCATGTTTAGTATGCTTGGATAATGAGAAAACTTCTAAGAAATTACAGTGGGAGGGGTCATGCAAATTTCACCTTTCTTTTCTCTTATTGTTTCTATTCAAATCTAGTTCAGTTGGAGAAAAATTGTGGGGAGTTGGGAATAAAATTGTATACCACCACAAACATACTTTAATTATGTAGCTTTTTTAGGGTGCTGTCTTCAAGGTCTTACTGCCTTACCTGCCAATGGAAAGGAAAGAAAGCAATTTTAATTGATCCCAAAGCAATCAAGGGATCAGTCAAACACTGACACAACAGAGAAGGTGTCATAATGCTGATAGTTCAACAGGCGTCTCCTTAAGTAATCTTACCTGTCAGAAAAGATTATTCTAAAAAAATGGTGCATTCTTTTATCCAGACAAATAGGGGTGGAATAGGAGGGAGTTTGACAAAAAAAATAAAGAAGTGAAATTGGAAGACCAAAACAGACAAAAAAAGGAAAAAAAAAAAAAAGATATATATTTAGGCCAAAATAATATATCAGGTACTGCTTTTCATTTGGAGAATTCATCCCTTCATTTGTATCTTTGAAAAAATGCATCACTAAAAGTACGTGGAAAATTCTCTTGGGTAGGCCAAAATGAAATTTGCATATTTTCCAAGTCTCTCAGCCTCATGCATCATCCCATCTTCACAAACATTACATCTCCAGTGGCACATTATGGGCATCTACCTCTGAATCAACAAAGAACTGAACTCTCTCTTTCCTTTTGATTCCCCCACAGCCATTTTTGCTCCTTTATGTGTGTGTTTTTCTTTGATTATCACTTTTGTCTGACATCTACTGCACTGCATGGTTATCAATGTGATAAGCAAAGACAGCCTGTCCAGCCCTGCCCAGTCCTGAAAAGACTGGTAAAGAAAAGGGGCCTGACTAGATAAACCAGATGACATCCCAGACCTGAGAAGAGAGTCAGGGTTCAGAGCAACATCTGCTGTGCCCAGGCTGGCAGCCCAAAGCATCCATCCGTGTCACCATGGATCCTGAGAGCATCAACAAGGGTTCTGTTCCTCCTACCTTTGCCATCCCCTCCTCTTTCCCCGGCTGCTCTCTAGTGTTTTGACAAAGGCAAGAAATGACCACAGTTTGCAACTCAACATTAAATATGAAAAGCAACCCCTTTCTCCTCACTGAGGAATTTTATCTGACAAAATTAGAGGCTGTAATGCCATTCTTTATTCTAAATAAAAGAATCTGGCACGTTTGCAATATGTACGTTTTCCATAGCCACTCAATTCTTGGTTTAAGATTTGTTTTCATTCTTTGTGTGTTTGTGGCTAATTCATCCTATTCAGGGACAGATGTAGCATGGATTGAAATAAGGAGGTTTTCTCAATGTGGCTTTGAAAACCGTGTGGCACTATAGGGGTACCATCTGCTATACTAAGCAGAACCAGTATAGGAGATCTAAAGCCCTGTTTTCCAACTGGTAAATAAACACTTGCTATTCAGTCTGTATCTAAAAATTGTGATGAATTTTTTAACATATTTTCTATCAGCTGAAATCCATAAGTCATGCTTGACTGTTTCTGTGACAGAAGCAACTTAAGATATTTTTCTGTTTTGAGTTAATTTATTCTATCTAAACTAGAAAAATATAAGAAGCGATCACAAACTTCTCTCCTCTGTCATTTGTTCTCAGGACAAAAATGCATAAATTGGATTTTATCCCTGGGGGAATACGCACAGTGAATATGTGGGGAGAGAAAGGGAGATGGGATGTGAGTAGAGGTGGAATAACTTAGTTACAATTCTGATCCACAGAGGATTTCCTTATGTAAGAACAGGTTTGGTTTGGAATCCAGCTCTTCCCACATGCTTTTGATTTAAGTCTGTATCCATGCTGGGATGATACCCACTTGTACAATAACCACATCCTACCCTTTTTTTTTTTTTTTTTTTTTTTTTTAATTCCTTCAAGGAGGAAGATAAATCATGGATGAAGCCAAAACATTCTTCAGTATGTACAAGCAGGGGAGAAGGACTGTGGACTGGGACAAACCCCAAAGAGGGCTCATGCCATTGTGTTCATCCAGCCCTAGCCTAAGTTCCAGATGCCTGCCAAGACAAGAAGGGCTGGAGAGGGAGAGCTGCCACTTCAATACAGTCTTAGTCAAGAGGCACTGTTTATGGAGTGCCCAGGTAAGATGTGAACCCATCCTTGCTAATACTTGAAAGCTTGGTCGAAGATGCCCTGGAGCCAATATAAATACAGAAATTGTTTTCAGGGGACGCTTGAAGCAGCATGAACTTGCTGCACTGAAATAAATGGGATTGAAACAGTTACAGGAACTTGAAGAGTGAGAGGAGGGACTCCTGAGGGCCTGAAAAGTAATAAGAATAATCAAAAAGGAGGGGACAGCAGAGCAGGAGCTGGGTGGCAGATGTTTGCTTGCTCTGAAGAATAAAAGGAGCAATCACAAAAATCGATAGCAAGCCTTATTAAAGGTGAGCTGGGTGCTTTCACTTTGATATTTTGCTTGGTTGTATTAGGCTTAGATACCTCACAGGTCAGGTATTTCAGACCCAGCATCTCTAGAGATCCCTTGCTTGTATTGCAAAGCATTCCCTCCAGAAATCTGCCACTGTCAAATGTACTTTCTACTCCTGAGCTGGGGATGAGAAAGTGAGAAGAAAGGGAAAGAAAGAGGAAGAAAAGGGGAAGAAAATGAGATAGAGAAATAAAGGAGGAAAGGATTAAAGATTAAAAGGGAGAAGAGGCAGGGAAAGATGAGAAGAAAAGGAGGAAGGCAAATATCCCCCTGTTCCATGGCAGTGTATGTCTCCTTATTTTCGATTTTCAGATTCATTCAATTTTTCTCTTGGACCATGTGCTCCTGAACAACCTGTACAATTTCCCTAAGGTGAAAACCTCCTCTTAGAGAGCTGCAGTGAATATTATCCCAGGGTCTCAAAAATGCCAATAAGGGAACAAATAATATTTGTTCATGATAGTGTTCAGTGCAAACGATGACTGATTAGTGCTATGTGTGACATCAACAGAGACAGTAATCAAGGTTACTTAAGCATTGATTTTTTACAGAGGTGAAGCCTCTTTGATGTATTACTCCATCAACACCTTCAGAGCCAAACTTTGCACATGAAATTAATCCCAATTAATTATAACACTTGTAGATGGTGCTGGGCTCTTTTATGTTGCAAAATAAATATTAATTCAGTGGCATTTTTTTTTCACCTTGTGCAGCTTGTGTGACTAGGAAGGGAAAAAAAAAAAAAAAAAAAACAACCCTATTGATCAGTGCACTGAAATATGTTAGAAAGTTTTGGCACCTGAGGTGGTCTGAGAGGCTGCTTGTCTGGAATCAGTTTAAGGCATAGTAGGGGAATTCAGGAAACTGGATCCAAACAGTATTGACTTTACTAATACAGTCACAGAAAAAGTATTGTTTCCAATATATGAGGGGGGTAAAGTTACATGTATTTTCACAAAATATATGTAAAAGAGTGACACTTCCCTACAGGAGCAGTGCCTGAGGGCACTGATCAGAGGCATCTTTGCCATTCAAAGATGTAATTGTTCAGGGATTTTTTTCTAATATTACTGATTTTTTTTTTATTAGCCACAGGGATGAGTAAACTTTTGTGACTTATGTTGGGCTGTCTTCAACTGATTTCTTCTGGATTGGGAAGAAGTCATGTGTATCATATCCACTCCTTTGAAATTGACCCCAAATCCCTTTTGTGTGTGTGATACCAGTTTCTTCTGATTCCCAGAGTCTAGGACTCTAATTCCCAGATGTTTGTGCTATGGCACTGTGAAGAAAGTGGAACAAGGATTCCTGCTATTTGCTAATTGAGACACTTAATACCTTACATTGTAATCCCTCCTTGCTGGTGGATACTGTTTCTTTAAACTGAATATATAGGGAATTTTGACTGTGAAATTATACCAGAGTCTCAACTTACTTAAACTCTTGAACCCACTCAGTCTTACCCATAGACACAATCTCATATCTTGATTATTCTAGCATGCAGAGGCTGTGAGAAAACCACACTCTTTTTTTTCAGCATGTGCTGAAAAATAGCAAGATGGCAAACATGTGGCTATACTCAGTCTCATTTTTCACTGAGTCAAAAAATGTAAAATAAAGACCAAACTAATAGCTGAAAACATTCTACTTTAATTATCAAATAAGTTGTCAAAATCCTGCCTAGGAAAAGTAACAATAAAGAGTCTCTAACTTGACTAGGCTCTTTGGAACATCATAAAAGGATAAATAAATAAGTGCTTGCATTATTACAGTAATAATATTACAGATGGCCATTTCCTCACCAGATTTAGTCATCACATAGCATCATCTCAGAAACAATAAACTCTTTTCTGCTGCCCATTATTCACTGAAAGGAAGAATTAAAGACCATTCTCTGCTCCCATCCCAGCCTATGCTATGTGAGTGGCACCAGTGAGGAGAGTCAGTGCAACATTGGTCCTGTCCTAAGGAAGTGATGCAAAATGGTGTAGAATAAGAAAAGCAGCAAAAGAAGGTGACTTCAATGAGTCTCTGCTTCCTTCTAAATCAAGACAGGAAAATCAGCTGGGGAGTAAACTCCCAGTGACTTCAGTGCACAGAGGAACCTGGTGGAGGAGGTTTCTGTTGCTCTGTGGTGACTGTGCCAAGGGCTCTGCAGGAGAGTGTGCTGCTGCAGCCAGCACTGTCAGCATTTGCCTGCAGCAGCAATAACTCCTGCTGGGAATCCTGTCCCTGAATACCAAAGATCATCATGATGACAAGGATCCCAGCTCCTTCAAACTCCAATTCAATACCTTAGTGTCACCCTTGTTGGGATCCTAGATAAGGATGAAGAGCAGAACAGCCAGGAAATAACACTCACAGGCACCAATCTACACTGATCTGCTTGTTGTCAGTTTGCTTCCTTAATCAGTGGGTTGAGCCAACAAGTGTAGCCAGAGAGCAGAAGAAGGGATCTGGTCCTACTTGCTCTGTATTGGCTACTTATTCCTGAATACCCACGGAGGATTTGGATTTGAATCCCTCTCCCGTGCCACTAAGCAGCACAGCAGGAATGGAGCTTTTTCTGTAAATTCTTGGAAACTACAGTGGAGTCACACTGGTATACAATGAAATATATAATGAAATGTACAATGAAAGTAAACCTAGACAGATTAACTTAGAAAGATGGTGAGTATCCTACTGTCTGCTCATATTGTATGAGTGAGTGACTCGTGCTGGTAAAGATTCTGAATTTGGTTACATGTTCATGCAACATCCAAAACAGTAAGATCTGTAGGCAGCAAATAGGTTACTGCTGATAATAAGTATGGTGAAAATCAGAAATAGATGGTCTGAATTTCCTAAGTATCATGGCAGTAGACCTCTTGTCAATTTTGTATTGTAGACCTCTTGTCAATTTACCTCTGATTCACAGTGGTGTTAACAAGAGCAGAAACAACCTTTGCATGTATAGGGCATTAGTATTTTGAGTGTATCCATGTCTTAGGATTTGCATGTGAATATGAAATAATTCTATGCAAGTATGGGATGGGATTTAATTGTTTTCTCAAACAGTTGTTTTCTCAAATTGTTCTCTCCTTATCTTTCTGGAAGCAGTTCAGACCATCAAAGAGTTGTTGTTGATGAACTCACTAATTAATTTCAAATACTTAACCTTGTATTTCACTTCATTACTGGTGCTCTGTTCCCCCTAGTTTTACATTTGGTATCACAAAGTTCATTTAGAATCCAGTCAATCTTCCAGTGCCAGCTCTGCACTTTAAATATTTTATTCTGTAAGGACACAATGGGAATGATGTTTGTATCTGTCAAGGAGATGCATGAAAACTTCTGAGCTGCATTGTCTAGAGAAAAAAACTCCATACAACCAAAAAAAAAAAATCAAAAAGCAAGGATTGGACTTTAAAAAAAAAACTAAAAAAAAAAAAAAAAGTTACCAAGGTGAGTGGTTATTAAAACAAAATAATTTATAGGTAACCAATGAGTTTATAAAAGTAGAAGGCTGAAATTCTTTTAAGATTTTATTTCAAAAATACTTAGATAATTGTTTTTATTATATATTTTTTTTTTTTTCCTTTAATGGTTTATTGTTTGCTGGCATTATTATCTTAGCAGCTCAGGGGATAAATACCTTCAGGAAAGAGAGAAGTGGTAATTCAGGGTTTAAATGTCAATATTGCATCTGATGATCTGCCTGTGCATGACGTCCAAGATGTCTGAGGTTCAATCTCCTTCTGAGTTAAGGAGGTTCTGGTTTGGGAGGGGAATGGTATGGAGAAAAAGAGAACATGTTTCATGCTGGTCAGTCCCCTCCTGTCTAATTGTGTAACTCCACTTTCTGAAATCATCAGCAATGGGGTCTAAAAGCACACAATGAGGCTAATTAATCAACAGAACAGTTTATGGTTCTGGCAGAGTCTCACTCAGTGAAGATCTGTAGATGAAGATTAGATGCTTTCTGTTTTGTGTACAGAAATACGTGTTCTCAGACTTAGAACAGGATCCAAGTCAGCAAGTGCCATAGCCAGCATTATTTCAGAGATTACAATATATCCATGGCCATATATTCTGTGAATTCTTATTGTTGCAGTATGCACCAGCACGTTGAGTATAAGGATGAAGGATCATTACTGGTGACATTGGGCCTTCTCTATTCATAGTGCATTCAATACAAACACCCTCTGTCTCTACAGTGGGGCCTGGGAACACTTCTGGGCTTTGGGTAAGGACATGCATCTTGGCTGTGCTTTGCCTCTAAGCAGGAACAAGATCTGAATATGAACCAGTGCTTCCACTCTCTTCCTTCCTTTCTGTGCACTGATTTTCACAGAAGGATGAAAATCCAGGCAATCCAGCGGGACTGAATTTGTGGTGGGCCTGGCCATCTTCCCAGCCTGGGTGATTTGGGAAATCAAGACCTGGAGGCATAACACTAGCTGTGTCACAGGTCATTTTAGCTTGGTCTTCATCCAATTATAACATATTTTTCTGTCTTGAGTATGTATCTGTCATCCTGTTTTGGCTCTCTTGAGGTTGCTCTATTATATTCTCTTCTAGGAGAAAGCCCCCAGACTTCCCAAATATGAATGTGTGGGGTTTGATGCATATATGTAAGGGATGACAAAAAATCATATCTAGTACTCTACTATGTCTGGAAAATTGGATAAAACCCTGAGATGAGAGGTGAGTTGGAAGGAATAGAAAAGGGACAAGAGAGTATGGAAAGCAGCATCATGATTTTGAGCAAAACCACAAAGAAGTCATGTAGAAACTCTTACCAACTTTGGTATTGAAGGAGACAGCTTAGGTATAGTCTGTAAGTTTCCGCTCAAATTTTTAATATAGAGATATCACTACAATGTGTCTATGACATCAAGAATCCCTGTTGGGTCCATTCTTGAATGTGAGAAAAATGTATCATCATTATGTTAATGACTCTCTTGGCAGTACCTCTGGGGATTTTTTGCAATTTGCTAAAACCATTCACTGGACAAGACTTCCTTTGGGACTTTATTAACTGTTGATACTTTTATGCTTTCTGGAAATTTTTGCAGTGGAATATATTCCATATTTTCAAGCACGGTATGCAGTGTACCAGTTGCTTAAATTTTGTGTCTCAATATTTACATGTTCTGAAAAATGAGGCATCTTGTGACTGAGTTAATAATATATCAGCTCCTGGCTTTGACAGGTTGCACCCTACATGTTTACTGCCTCACAAGGGTCATGAAAGACTCCACTGCAGCCCAGATATCCTACACCTTCCTGGATCTGGTGGAGAGGAGAAGGCATGGGCTCCTTTAAAGGAATAAGAACAAATTCTGCTGGGGCAGAAACGATGTCAGAGACTGAAAATAGTTCATGCCTCAAACACTGATACAGAGTTTTGCTCATTATAAAGAAGCTACAACCAAAGAAGCCTCCCTGAAGACTGGGACTTCGGACCCAGAGTCGAACTGCTGATTAGATAAAGGGAAACCTACTGTTCAATCATCTCAGGCTGAAGGAAAGCTGTGCATCCACAAAAGGCCAAAGCCACCAGCTGTGCTGAGAAGCATCCCTGGCTGAGTTTGGGGTGGGGGAGAGCACAGCTCACAGAAGCCAGGTTTACACAGACTCCCCCACAACCGAGGGGGAAGGAGGAGGTTTCAGGTGTGTGGTGTAACCTCTGCTCAGAGGCAATTAACTCACATGAGAGACAGCCAAGGGCGAGTCACAATCCATAAAAAAAAAACCCAAAATGCTTCACAGAGGCTTTGCACCACTGGATGTAAAAGATCCAGAGTCTGCTGTGAGAGACTTCCCCCCCTTCCCCAGGGGGACAAGCCTGCACATCGCCACCTGGCTCCAGGGCATATAAACCCATTGGATTCTGTGGTTTTCAGGGGGATCTTTACCACCAAGACCACCTGGAGAGGATCAATGGAGCACTGTTGGGATCCACAGAGTGGTGATATTTTCCTCATTCTGTCCCAGTCACTCTCTTTCTGTCCCCTCCACCTGTGTTCAATTTTTCTTTCTCTCTCTCTCTCTCTCTCTCTCTCTCTCATATTTACTATCAAATAAAGCCCATACTATTGTCACTGGCATATGGCCTTGTTTGCACCTTAATTCGGGCAGAGGCATTTCTAAGAACCTCAATAATCGGATCATGACAGATGGCTGGTGCATCAGTGGTGCATAGGGTGTTCTCTTAATCTGCTGGGTTGAAGACAAAGTTCCTTTTGAGTTTCATAGTAAATATGATACCATTTATATTCTGGGAGAACAAAAAATACATAGATGAAATACTAATTTTCATTTTCTTCAGTTTTACCTTGAATTTTTACGTTTTAAATTGGGTCAGAATAGAAAATTAGCGATTGTATCTTCCAATGTTTAACATTCTAGAGCTTGCCTTAACTAAGCTGGGAGGGCAGGAATATCACCTTTGACAGTTTCAAACCCCTCAACAAGAGAAAACATGTCAGAACCATAAAACTTGGGGCAAGATCAGACACAGCTGTCCCTAAGGATCAAAAGAAAAGGCTCCAATCAGATGGAAGAATGGAAGAAACATCCTTTTATCTCCACTTTTTTTTTTTTTTTTTGAGCATTCAGATTTGATCTTTATTGGCATGAATGCAAAAGCATATTATAAACTTGGATGCTTGAAATTGCACGAAGTGAATTTCAAATAGCATATTCATTTAGAATAATCTGAATTTGCAAATCATGCTGCATTAGTAACTCCCATAGTTTACAAAAGGGAATGATATGGCAGGAGGGATGTAATTATCCAAAGCAAACAACCAAATGAACAAGCACACATTCAAAGTAAAAACAGATTACCGTGGACTCTGCAAGATCCTCATACAGGAAAACAAGTTTCACAAAAATAAAGAAATTCAAATGCCAACCATATGAAATAATAAAGATAAAGAAGCCAAACTCAGCAAATTAGTTCTTTGGAATTAGATAAATCTAATTCTGTTGTTTTATAGTTTCCCACCACATGCTGAGTATAGTCATCAGCTAGGACTGTTTATTGGTGCCTAACGACCCACTGCTGTCCATGAATCACAGTTTTACTAATACAGGCATAACTCAGTAATTTCTTTCCCAGTCGAAGTTTTTACATCTTTGGGAGATGTTTAATTTTAAGAAACTGTCCAGGGATAAAAATTCAAGAGGTCTTATCCCAGTGTTTAACTGTATTTGGAACAGATTGCCTGGGTAAGTTTTGTAATTGCTGTTGTAATGAAGCAACTTCTTACATGCCATGAATGTCTAAATCAACCAGAAGAACGTGTGCTATGTCAGGAGGGTTCAGAGCTGTAATCATAGTCCCTCACTGATAGATATAGATATATATCTATATACATCTATCTATATATCTAGATATATAGATATCTCACTGAAATGCATGTGTTACTCACTGATGGTTATGAATGGATGATGTGGGTTTAAATCAGTCCCTGCCTTTTTGCAGCAGGCAGTTGTGTTATTGAGGTGTCCAGCACCCCAAAATCCCATACTCAATCACAAGTTCTTTAATAATGGCTGATTCAGTACATCATAAAATTAAATATTTATTAATAGACACAAAACTAAGAGACATAAGACTCAGAGTATTATTACACAGGGATAAGACAAAAGGGAATGCTAGTAGGATACATGCAGAGTTAAAAGTACCATTAAATTTACAGCTAGCTAAGAAATAGTACACCTTAGGATCCAATCTTTGTTACCACCAAATTGTTGAAGGGGCAGACATCGAATTCCTTTCCCTCAGATCCCAGAAAAGTAACCACGAAGTTGTGTCCAAGCTTTGGGAAGAAATCTTCTCACACGTTTCCAAGGAGTGTGTAAAAGCCTTCTGCCTCTGTGATAATTTGTGTGGGGCTTTTCTAGACATAAGAACTGTGTCTTTTGGTCACTGATGTTTATTTTCTTTTATCTCTTTCCACATCTGCTCTCATACTAAGATGTGTTCTCAGGGCTGGGGCTCAGACTCTCAGGAGCCTGTAGGTGACCTCCTGCTGGGCTCTGATTCCTTGCTGAGCTATTAGACTGGTCTGAGTTACCTCTTCCAAATGCCCCAGCCATGAGAGAGGGGGGACATCCTGCCACACTGTGTCATATCTCTTTCTTTATCTACATATCTATTATCTCTCTCCTTATATATATACATCTCAAGGAGTTATGTAGGCATATCTGTAGAGATAAAGGCATATTCTGCTTACCTAATTGTGCAGTACACATCATCCACTTAGCTCTAGATTTATGAGTTCACTGTCAGAAGCCAGTGCTGAAGGACTAACAGGAGAAAAGGACCATTTTGGTTTAATTAGCACATACACTGCTTAACATATTGGTAAGCGGTTTGCAAGAAGAGCTTAACTGTGGAGGAATTTTGGATGGCACCTAAAAATTCCCAGTTGGGTGTGTCAGATTTGAAACTGGCTCTGAGGAACTGTGGGAAGATCTCCCAGTGCTCCCTAGGTAAGCAAACAATTGGCAGATGAAATCCAGTAGTAATTAGTGTTCATGAGTATGACCTGACATTCGGGGTACCTCATTCCCACAGGCACCATAAAAAAAGATTTTTATTGAATCCTTTGAGAGTCCAGGCCAAACTAAACTGCCCAAGGTCACAGAGAAAGCCTGTGGCAAAGTGAAAGACTCAACCCAGCTTTGCTGAAGCCTCCTACAGCAACTTTAAGTGGAAACCCATAATTTTTCATCCTTCATCCTGCTTGAAATTGGGGCCTGTTTGCAATTATTTGTAGACACCAGTAAAATTCCATAACCCACAGCACTGAAGAAAATCTGTTTCTGTTTATTCTCACTCCAAATAAAGTAAAATACCTTCCAGAGCTCCATTCTGGCTTGCAGGGTTCTCCCCAAACCCTCTCACAGGCATATTTACATATTTCAGACTCAGTATTTAATACTAGTGATGCAGTTGCATTTCCATAATTCAGCTGTTCAATCAAGGTCCTCCACCTTTTTAAATGTGTAAGTCACAAATATGAAAAAAAAAAAAAAAGCTGTGTGCAATCTCTGCTGACTGAATTAAAAGTCTTAAAGAAACTTTCCATGCTATGAGGACTGTGAAGGATTTGGCAGAAATGGTGCTAACAATTAAAGCAGCCAGAGACAGATTAAATTTGCTGATGACAGCTCATTTCTGAGATGGTTACAGCAAAAGTCTGATAAACGCTTATCTGAAATTCACAGTTTTGATGAGGCTTCTGCTTGTACCAGGAGAAAATGAAACACTTTAAATAGCATGTGATCCCAGGGAAAGGTCTGCTTGGTATTGCAGAGGGAAGCCAGGCATTTCTGCTGCAGTTATGATTGTGAATTATTATAACCCTTTGTTTTCACAGCAGGAAAAATAAGTTTAAACTGTGTCTTGTAAGTGACACCAAGGGCAATTTCAATCTCCATAGAACATTTTCAATGTTTAAGCAAAGGATGGGGGAAAAAAAAAAAAAGGGATGAGGGATATATTTGAAACAATAGAAAAATAAATGTACGTTCTTTTTCATACATTTAATGGGAGAAGGAATCATCCATCTCAGTGTGTTCTGAATTCCTCAAATGCAGAGGTAATAACACATCAGGCAGAACAGCCCTGGTGTTACTCTGGTGTGACATACATCTGCACACAAGCATACAGGAGAACCAGATGAACCCTGAAGAAAACTCTGTCTGAATTGCTACAGGTCTGTGTGATTCCTGCACCAGAGTCCTGTACCACCGACCCCGTAGCTCTCTGTAAGACCTGGCACTGGAAAGTTTAGGGGGAAAAATAAAACACCGTGTCTAGTCCCTTGGGCCAAGTGTAAGTATGAGGATTTAGTCACTCCAGTAGTTTTTAAAGGTGTTTTTCATAGGTGAGAAGTTACTAAGGTGTACAGCAGAATCTTGTCAAAGAAAGAAAAAAGACAGAAATGGATAGACAGATGTTATCCCAGGCAGCAGTCAGGGCCACGGAGACATTAAATGAAACAGAGGTAACTGAAAATGAACTGAGAAGAAAAAACATTTTGCACACATGCTACAAATAGACAGTGGAATGCATTGTCAGGGAGCAAAAGATTCAGGCAGAGTTTTTAAAAGTTATTAGCACTTAAATGGCTAATGTATCTTCTGGAGGGTGCTTTTAAAGGACTGTCAGAAAAATATTAAACTTCTGTGACAGGTATGAGTATGAAGAATATTAAAGAGTATTTTTTAAAGTAAGAGCAATATCTTACTTAGAGATAATAGGTATAGAAGATCTATGAAGAATAATTAAATAAGTAAAACCCAACCACAAAAAAATCCCACTCAGCTTTGTCCACAAAGGAGATTTTTGGTTTTTTCTCTACGTGCCCTATTTTGACTCTTGCCAGACTAATCTTGTTTCTTATCCAGGAAGGCAAAACTTGTGCTTGGTAAGTTTAGGAGGATTTGAGAAAAAGTGTAAAAGATCAAGGAGAAAGAGAAGAAGGAGAAGAAGGAGAGTGAGAAGGAGAAGAAGAAGGAGGACAAGGACAAGGGGAAGGGGAAGGGCAAGAAGGAGAAGAGGGAGAAGAAGGAGAAGAGAAAGAAGAGGAAGAAGTGCAAGAAGAAGAAGAAAAGAAGATGAAGAGGGAAAAATGAGGCAGTAATAATTTTGAAATGAAAATGCACAATTGGTTAAAGCTGTGGCATACAGACACCTCTTTCTTGTACTGCATTTTATGTATTAGATTACTCACAGAGGGATTTAACTAGAAACATATCTTTTATTAAAATCATATAAATAAAAATATGTCCCTCTGCCCTCCAGCATGTTTACAGATGCATTTATTTATTTTACAATATTCTATTTAATTAAAGATCTGCTGTTATAGGAATAAAACTTTCTGAGATGTTTATATCTCCAAGATAAAATTGGACAGGTTTGCTGTGACAGAATTGACACCCAAACCCACGGTCTGTACATATGATTTGTGCAGAAGCTGGATATTGTACAGTTGTGTTATCAGCTAAACAGGGGCTTACAAACTCAGCATTCAGTAAATTTGAATATCTCAGTGGCTGTATCTTGGTAGTCCTTTCCCTGTGGAAACAGGAGGATTTTAACTTTTTTTGGAAAGCCCTTAATTTTTATTCAGTGAAACTTGGGCAGAAGTGCAAGAGGAAAATTCAAATGTTCATGTGAACTTTGTCTTCTTTGTGCCTCCAGAGAAAACACAAGGAGGCAAAATTGAATGAGTCAAACTTTGTCAGACCCCCCGAAGTTCAGTTTTTTAGGCTTTGCTCTAGGACAGCCTTTGGCTCATGAGGTAACCTGTCCATGGCAAAGAGCTTTTCCCCTCATCCCAGTGGCCTTTCACTGCTCTGCAATTGTGATTCCTCTGCATTAGCATTCCCTGCCAGGTCATTCCAGACCAGGAGCTCACACACTCTTCAATTATACAGAACGTGCAGCCTTTTCTATGAGCTTATTTTGAATAACTAATCAATTGTGGTTTTCCTTTGGATGAAAGATTATTTTCCCCTGTAACATTGTGGTTCTATTTTGAAACCAAAATTTTTCTTCGGGCTGTTTTTGGTTACAAAAAGGCATGAAGGATACAGGGATTTAGTTTTCATTAGGGACTAAACTCAACTGTGCCTATAAGCATTAAAAGAAGCCAAACTCAGCAAATTGTCTTCTTCATGCTTTTTCCATGAATTGTAGTTCATCTTTGAAAATCTCAATGGTCTGTCTTTCTGAAAATTAATATCAAGATTAAAATTCAAGATCTGAAGAAGTAGAAAGTAAAATTAATGTCTTCTATTTGTCAATTTGCATAGTAAGTATTATACAATGTTTACTTTTTATCTTCATAATTCTGTGGGAACCATGGGGATAGCATGCAAGTTTTTATTTTTTTTTCCCCCCAAAACTAGATAAGATCTTAATTTCTAAAAAATTAAGGGGAAAATATAAGAAAGAATAGATTAATTATACTAAGAAAAAAGACAGTCTTAAACAAGTTTATAAAATGTTAAAACTAAAACAACCACAACCAATCAAAAAAGTCCCCCAAAACCATCAGAATTTAATATTTTAATATACAGTTATATATTTAATTTTAATTATAAGTTTACATTAAATTGTGATAACATATGTGTTGCAAAACACTGCAGAGTTTGTCCAGAAATTTTCCAGAGGAATGTAAATTACTAGTTTAAATTTCCCCACATGTTTTCCATTCTTCATCTGATAATCACAAAAAACCAAATTGCATTACGAAACTGAATTTGTTTTCAGAAAAGTCAAGCTAGAAATTATTTTCCCTTCTATTTTTTCAGTCTTCTGATTTAAGGGGTTTTTTTGGTGGGTTTTTTTTTTTGTTTTTTTTTTTTTTTTTTGTTTGTTTGTTTTGTTTTAGGTTTTTGCTTTGCTTGGGGTTTTTTTTTTGTTTGTTTGTTTGTTTTTGGGGAAATTTTTGTTAGTTTGTTGGGGTTCTTTTTTTGCTTGTTTTGTTTTGTTTTGTTTTTAATGGGAAGTGGAAACTAAAAAAACAAAACAAAAACAAAAATTGCAAACTAAAAATTTTGGCAAGTTTGTTTCTACTTCACCAAAAAAAAAAAAAAAAAAAAAGATAGAAAAATGTCAAGAAAAGCATCATTATATGTCAGAATGTGAAATTATTTGTTCATTTTTCTGCACCTGGATATGTGTGACCAGAGTATTTATGTCTTCAGAAGGAAAATGTCATGTTTGTTTCAGGATGGACATCCTCCTCTCATTGCAATTTCTTTGTGCAACAGCATCCTATTTTTATAAGCAGGGTAGTCAAGCAAATCTGTAGATCTGTGAGCAAATGTAAGAACTTTATGTTTTTTTAAATTCAGTTGGCTTCATTGCATCACAATGTTTTCAGCCTCTTTATTTGCTGCTGTTTATGAATGGACAGACTGTAGCTCAGCTGCCAAGTGATCAGACAAATACATATGAATGAAATAACAGTAATCAGTGTTAGTGCTGAAATAAATATTTGCATCAGGTTCTGGTGGGCAAGGGCTATAAAAATTAAATTACAGCTAAAATTTTATTTTCCACTCAGGTTTTCAATTTAGGGGCCATTACCACAATGATAGATTCAGTAACGTTAATAACATCACAAAATTTTAGAGTTAAATTTTACCCTCTGTGTATGACACTATGATTGAAGCAGCCTTCTTGCTAACGATGATGAATTAGTGTGATAACAGTGGAAGTTTACTGACAGCAAGGTAAAAAATAAAAATAAAAGTAGGAATAAAAATAAAAATAAATAAAAATTAAAAAAAAAAAAAAGAAAGAAGTCCTGGTCCGATGCTCATCAACTCATTAGAAATATTCTGTTTAGTCACTTCTGTGGAATTTAGTACGTATAAAAATATTCGTCAGAATTTTTTGTGAAAATGTAATTTTTAGGTTTTTTCCAGAAAGAGTCATAGAGACAGGACATCTGCACTTCCTGTATTTTTCAAACATTACTATGTCCTAAAAAATATTAATATATTTCCTGTCCTTTTTTTTTCCTTTTCAAAAATTATTAATGAATACATTGAGGTCAGCTTTCTCATAAAAAGAATTATATTTGCTAAAAATAACTACTTGTAAATTGTCATTCTGTTAAAAAAATAGTATTTACTTTTTAACTAAAGCAGTTATGATGTCATATTCTTCTCTATCCCTCAGTTTCCCAAACATAAATTTTGGTTTTAACATTCATTTTTTCCTTTTATCTTTTCATTTTATTTCCCCTCTTCTTTTAAAAGTTTATATTTTACATATTAATACTTTCAATTTCTCATTTATGATTTTAAAATAACATATATAAAAACCAAAACAAAAACATATTTTGTAACTTCATTACTTTCTAGACACAAAAGAGATTCTGAACAATTAAGATTATAAAGATACCCTATTAAAAGGTGGCTTGGACTACATAATTTTTCTGAAATTAAAGAAATTGAAAAAAAATTGACAAAAGCCAGAAAACAAAAAGAAAAAAGACAGAAAATCACAGATATAAGTAAGATGCAACTTTATCCTTTTTTTATATGATACACTAAAATTCTTTAATAGCAATCAAAACTAAAATAATAATCTGTTGGTGTTTTTTTCACTTTCTAAGTCTAAAATAAAAATTATTATTTATTTTCAATAGAAACACAAAACTGTTATTTAACAGTTTATCTGTGGCCCCAAGGTAACAGAGAACGAAACAGGTGAGGGCATAAATTCTGAAGAGTTCCTGGGGAGAAACAGTGAAGTTCTATGTATGTTCTGTCCTCTTGGGGAAATGCAGGTAGAGATTTTTGATTATGTGTTTGGTAGGAAGGGAAGGGAAAGAGTTAAACCATTTTTTACCACTTTATGTGTAACAACTGGTAATGAATAGCAAAACTGCTCTGAACTTTCTTTATATTACTTTACATAGTAAATTCACTTTCTACTTGCTGCTTTTTACACAATCTCTTTCGGATCTCTCTGGTGTTTAAAGGTATCAGTTCCTGACATGCTATTATTTAACTTTATTCACTTGTTATTCTTCACAAAAAGATTAGCATGTGGTGTTTGATTTTCTTTTCTTTTTATTTTCCCCCCAAAATTCCACCTCATGTAATTTATATTCTTCTCACACACTCCTACTCTGATTTCTCTGGTCTTGTCTACACTGCAACATTCTAAAATATCTTTGAAGGGGAAAGGATAGACACAATTCTATAAGTGATGTTGACTGGACATTGAAGAAAAGTACAGATGAAAAATTTTGATTTTCTTTTCTTTATGTATTTTGATGGGCTAATTTCTTCCACCTCTCAAGCTACCTCTGTGGCTTTTCTGTACTACTACAAAACACAGCATTGCAGTTGTGCTTTCATCTGCACCAGCAACACTTTCCTGTCTTAACGACGTTTCTCTGCTAATAAACTACTTTTTGAAACCCATTGAGTTCATGACTTTCTCAGTTTCTCAATTATGTATGTTCTTTTACTTTTACTCTCTTTTTTTTTTTTTTTTTTGGTTGTTTTTTTTTTGTTTTGTTTTGTCTGGACAGTGCATATAAAAACATGGAAAGGTGTGGAGAATCAATAGTATATCTACAATAATAAACAATGCCCAGTGCTCAGAAGCTTTACAGAGCTTTGATCTGTTAGTGGGTTGTACCTCATTTGGGGGATTGACAGCAAATATTATCCTTCTCTTGATTTTCACAGCTGATACAATAGAAGACCAGAGCTCATATAATACCTGATTTCCCAAGCTCCCAATCTTATGGATAATTGTTGCCCAGAGGGGAAATTTCTTCCCAGGCTACATCAGCAAATGGTAGGTTTATATCACAAAACATGAGGATTTATGCTCCAATCTATTCCATAGCACTATCAGACTTGAAAAACTTCATTTGGGGAGCAGAGTTAATGTGCAGTTAGCAGTTTTACTGTATCTCACCTATTTGTCCAGAATTTAGTGAGATCTCCTAAAAATATAAGTAGGACTGTAGCAAGCGGGCGTTCAACCTTACTGAACCTGAGCAGAGGAGGAATTTCAACAACAGTACACAATAGTATTGTAGTGCTGCTCATATCCTCACAAGACCTATCTGTCAGTTGCTGCTCATCTTAGCAGTGTGGATCAATATATATAAAAAGTAAGTGAGGAAAAAAAAAAAAAAAACTCCATAAACTTTATTTCCCTTTTTGCTGAAATGAGGGCTGTGGAAAGATGACTAATTCAGAGGAATGCTGGTAAGAAATTGGGTAAGACACTCAGACTGTCATGGGTGCAGGAATTTTTGATGGCTGTGCGGGGTCTGTGGGGAATACACCTACTTATTCCAGCTGAGTAAGTGGAGAAGTTGGGATGTGTTAGTGAGCTGGCCCCAAATGCTGTTTTGCATGTCCATCAGCCCTTGGATGAGATACAGCAGTGATTTCAGAGACTGATCTGGTGCACTGGTCTGCAGTGACTCTACCAAATGTTAGTTACACAAGAGTTATCTCTGCTGCATTCAGCAGCCTAAAAGCAAAGTGTCTGCTCTTAGCCAGACATTTGTGCTGTATAAAGAATCCACATGGAGGCACAGTCAATTCATCCTATCCCTTAAAACTGAATGAGACAACTGATCCTTTTTGGGTCTCGCTTCTGTCTTTCCTAAAGTGTGAGAAGGTGAGAACACTTTTAGTTAGTGAAATTTAAATGAGATGGTTCTTATGCATTAAATATGTTCTGTTGTGCTAATTGGCTGCATCTATTTTCTTACCTACCAAATATTTCCAGAATTCTGTTGCAGTCAGCAATACATCTTGTAAAGTGCTACCTAACAGAATTGGAAATACAGAAGTCTAACCTCTGATGAACACAATAGCTTTAAGCTTAATCTTCGTTGTTATCTGCCTTTGACAGTAGTAAAGCCAATCTGATTTTGTTCACTTTCTTCATTTCACCCCTGCTGAGGATGGCACCCAGCCATCTGCAATGCTACTGTGCTGGAAGGCAACCAATTCAAGGCTAACTGAACAAGATGGATCTGGTAAGAAACCACCACAGAAGGATTTTTTTCACCTTTTGACTTTTCTGACCTCACCATCTCTAATTTCAATATACAACACAGATGGGAAGAAATCTTCTTAAAATAAGATGAGAGGTAACATCAGGTCTATGTGGAAAGACTACATTGCTTGTATGACATTGACTGATTTATATTGGCCCTTTTGTTTGAGACTTGGAAGATTCCAGAGAGTGAACTGTGGCCTTCTCTGCTAGGACAAAAACTGGTTGCCAGAAAAGTTCAACATGTTGAAAGTCTGGTTATTATTTTTGAAAGCTAGGGTCAGAGTGAAAGTTAAGATAAGAAAGCACTCGGTCTTTTTATAAAAAGTTCTGTCTAAAAACAACTCACCTCTGAAAAGAGATTTAATCCCATCCCATTGCACAGCTTTTCTCATTATGGGTGTTTCAGTGCTATCACTTTTTTCAGTCTGATTAAACCACTATTTTATTTAAACTCCTGTGCAAAGCATCCTTTAGATCCTTTAGACGCTTGCAGTGACAACGGTTTCCTTGGAGCACCAGTCCACTTCCCCACTTCTAATCTAAGGAGGAGATCATCTTCATTTAAGAAAATCATGTGGAAATATAAGACTTCACATCCTGAGACTAATTCTATATAAGTAGTATTTCTATATTGATATATCTATAATATCTCTATCTGTTAGTAATATTGTCTCTTAATCTGTGTTAAATCAATGCATACCAATTTACCATATCTTTTTCTCTTGGAAACCCTGCTTGCCTCCCAAGCTGCTGACATATCCAAACAAACCAAATTGATTGGTGATTGGTGCTTAATTGTGACCAGCATGCAATGCAGAAAAATCCCTATCGAATCCAGTGTAGCTTTCAATACACCAAATTTATTTTCCACAGCACATGAATCCATGAATCTTTATTAAACAAACATGCAAACGCAATCAAACCAAATCCAAATACCACCAATAAAAACACAATTCCAGCAACAACAAAAAAAACTGAATAAACAAACACAGAAAATGACAAAAAAAAACCCCAAAACAACAAACAACAAGAAAAAAAGGTGGGAAAAGAAAGTCAATAACTTTCCATGTCTTCACATATATACTCAGTTGAGTTTTCTGATCTAATGGCTACCACTATACCTGGTGTAAAAAGATGTTAGTCTAGGTTAGGAAGGGAGTTTACTACAATTTCCAGCATTATTTGTTCTTCATTTTATGACATGCAAAACCATCTAGAGACATCACTGCAGTCCAGCCCCTGAAGTGCCCTGTATTTTTCATTGCCCTGAAGAAGTTTCACTTTATCCAAAGAAAGGTTGTTTATAATTTCACTTTTAGAACAGAAAACTGATGAGATGAGGAACAGAGTGATCGTGCCATGGGCAATGTGGGACGGAGATGGTTTTCCTGCTCTTACCCACCTCTGTTCTCATATGCCCTGGTAAGTCTGAGCCAAGGAAGCTAACATGTACCATCTCATCTCTTTTCTATTATTAACTATCATTATTTAAACACTGGTAGGGCTGTGAATACCAGCCATGAGAATGTCTGAGGGTCTGACTCCAAAAGAGAGATGCGGCTTCAGCTCCTGCTCAGTAATTTAATTACCAAGAAAGAAGTGAAAAAAAGGGCAAAGTACAGGCAGTTGATAGGAAACTTGCAGCTTTACAATCTGTACACAAGCCTTGTTTGAAAAGAGTGCAGTGAGAGTGAGATTCTCCTCTCCCAGCCTGTGGAGATGTTTATATTTCTTTAGCAAGGATAACAACAGCAGGAGGTGCTAGTACAGTGGCCCAGGTTAATATTCTGCTTTTAATAGATATTAATTACTTCAAGGCAAATGTTCCAATATCCAGATCCAGCTTGATACTTTCATTCTTCCATTCTTGCTCAAATTGTTCCTTTCCCAAAGGAAAATATGACATCTTCCCCTGGATGGTGTTGTGCTGGAAGTTCTCCATTATTCTGCTTTGGTTGTTTGTCTGCTTGGCATTGGAGGGAAATGAAAAGAAAAAAAAAAAAAGAAAAGAAAAGAAAATGAGAGTGGTCAAGTGGCCTCTTTTAAGAATGCTCATTTTGCACATAGCAACTATTATTATAGGCATTATTTGCACAGAACATGAATATTTTGAAGCAGGTACAGAGAAGAAAAATATATTCTTGATTCCTTTTCCAGTACAGTGTGGCTGCTGAAGATGCATCCTTTTTGTGATAGGACTAGGGACAGTCACTTTCAAGAAAACTTATTCCCTGGAGGCTCGTTTATGCGGGATAATTATGCTTGCAGTTATTTTAAGATAAAGTTCATCATGGAATGCTATCATCTTGTAAATCTACAGTGACACCTTCATTATCTGAAACCTTACAAAGACATTTGGAAGAAAGTCTTCACAGTGCCCAATGGGGGTTTAGTGTTAGACTGTCAATAAAAATGCCTAATTTCCATCTATGCTTTTTGGAAATTTTGTCCACATGGATTACAGATATGTTAAAAAAAATAAAAAAGGAAAAAATTCAGAGATACGAAGAAGAAATTAATGGAAACAAGGTCTTTGGTCTCTGAAATGACAGAGTTTGTCCTTTTTAAGTTGGAGAAAACATGGTGAGCTGTTACATTTAAAATTAAGTAATCAGTAAATGTGTAACTCAATATCCCAGTTGTGCTGTACTTGTTGACTGTTAAACACGAGAACAGGAACAGCTTCTTTAAGTTTTGTGTTTAACATACCATTCAAAAATTTAGAGTATGGGAGGGTTTTCTGACAGACCTTCTAAATGACCTTGAACAGGTCAGTTTATCTTCTGTGCCTCTACTTCCATCCTGCTAAAGGAAGGGAATAACTATAAAAAGAAGGAACTAGGAGGATAAATTTGTGCAGGTATGTAAACTGTGTACAGACTGGGGGCCTGAGGACTATGGAGGGACCACTGTAGAGTGAAATAATAAGCATCCAGTGTCACAGGTGTAGTTAACTGATGTTTCTCCAGCACCGAGGGAAGAATCTTTCAGACCATGCATATATTTTTTTATTCAGTGAAAACACATTTGTTTTGGTTCAGTTTTGCTTAGAGATACTACAACTACCTTTCTTAGGAGGGGCCACTTTTGCTTAGATAAAGTTGAATGTCTTTGTGATTACACTGTTAAGGTCATGTAAATCATACCATCATGAAAAGATATTTCCATTGTATCACATTTCCTTGTTAAGATCTGTGACAGGCACAGGTTGCCCAGAAAAGCTGTGGATGTCCCATCCTTGGAAGTGTTCAAGGTCAGGATTAATTTGGCTTGGAGCAGCCTGCTCTAGTGGAAAGTGACACTGCCCATGGCAGGAGGATTGGAACTAGAAGATCATTAAAGTCTCTTCCAATCCAAACCCTTCTGTGATTCACAGATCTGTAAGATATGGTGTTGTTATTGTTGGGTATTGCTGGGTTTTGTTGCAGTTGTTTGGGTTTTTTTTCAACACCCAAAATCACACATGTCTGAGATCTAAATGTGTTTTCTGAACAGCCGTGAGAAGGATGTATGAACAGCCAAGAAAATAGCAAACCCCACCTCCCAGCTGAAAATACTGGAAAAAAAATATTTTTTTTAATAGATTTTGGACACTTCTAGTTATCCTAAAGTACTATAAGAACCTTTCTCATGATATCTCAGCATTTTCTTTTCTGTCCTGACAAGAGCAAAGGGATGCTGTAGAAAACACCCTTAAAGGTGTTCATTCAAAATTAGGTACTTCAGAACAAAATCTGGGTCCATGGAGAAATATTACTCTTTTATACTTTCTGCCTGTATATTAGTAAAAAATTATCTTGGAAATGGCTGACTTTGCTAATGGTTCTATTGCTTGTTTCATAGGAGTGTCCCTTGCACTGAGGGGTCACTAATGCAGCTAACAGAGGATGCAGCAGGACTAACAGCCATGAGGGGTAATTAACTAACAAAGGAGGAAATAATTTTCAGGACTTCCTTTGAATAGTCCAGGTGTTTCTTACTCCTCCCCTCCTCTTCCCTCCCCTCCTTTTTCCTTTTGGAAAGACCTCACTCCTTGTCCCTCAGCTTAATGGTACTTTGTTTGCAGATGAGGCTGTCTAACACTGGTAACAAATCCATTTTTCCAGCTCCCCCTGGACTGTATAAGGGTCATAGCTTTGGAAATCAAGTCCCATCAGCTGGGTTATCTCTGCTGCCTGTACCTCACATGGTTCAGGGTGCTGCCATGGGAAGACATTTATGGATCTATGAATTGCTGTCACTCTTCGTTTCCTGACCAAGCACCACCTGGCTGTGTTATTTAGCAGGCCTGTCATTGGAACACTGCAAAAGCACTCCAAAGAAGATATTGCTAATGGCCCTAAGACTAAATGTGCTAAATGGAATACTGAGTCTTATCACAGAACAACACAGGGAGCTTCCAAAATCCAAGGAGCTGGCAGTGTAAGGACACAGCAAACAGCCGTTTCATGTGGAACAGCCATTTCATGTCTGGCACTGGATGAGGGCTCTGTTCTTCAGATGCCATGACTTCCTCTTAAATTCCAACTGCAGAAACTCACCAAGGCCCAAATCTGCAGCCCATGTCAAAAAGGCCAGAACTTATGCAGAGGCCTGACTTTAGAGTTTATATAGTCAACAAAGCACTGAGCAACCCATTGCAAAACAGTGCAGCTGGTAATCAGTTCAGTGAGAGGGGATTTATGGAGATAGAGATGTTCAGTGTGTCAGAGTCATTAACTGTGCTCTTTCCTAAGGTTTCTAAAACTAATCCCACTCTTCTTTTAAGAAAATCCTTTCCTGGAGGTGAAACTGAGCCCTTCTAGACTATACTGATGTCAAGTATGATGTGTACTCCTCATCACTGAACATGCCACACAGCTCTATATTTCACCTGCATTAGCATAGGAATAACTGCATGGCTTCATTAGTTATGCAGATTAATCACTGACTCATGTTAGTAGGCTTCTGTAGGGGACTTCATAACTCACATAAAACAACAAAAAATTCCAATGGACACTTCTCATTGTCATGTTATTTTTTATACCAGGTTCAGACTTTGTTGTAGCGCTTGTCTAAACCTATCACAAGCCCTCAGATATGACAATATATTGTTTCATGTAGCTATAACTATAAAGAAATATAAGAGGAAATATAAAAAAATGCTTTCTCAGAAGGAAGTGACTGTTTTATACTGTCAAAATAGCTAAGGCAATATTAACTGTCCAGAAAAGCAGGAGCAGGTTCTCAGGATTTGGAACACTGAATTTTAACAACATATTTTTGTGGGGCCTTGGGTGAGTAAATATATTTGACTACATCTCTGTCTACTAAAGAAGAATTAAACACTTTCCATGAAGGACTGGGAGACCCAGGTCGAGTACTTTCCTCTCAGCTTTCACGTGAACAAGACAATGACAAGGAAGAAATAATATATTATTAATATTAATAATATTGATAATAATAATATAAATAAATTTACTAATATTATTAATATTATCAACAATATTATAGTTATAGTAATAGTAATAGTAGTAGTAATAGTAATAGTAATAGTAATAGTAATAGTAATAGTAATAGTAATAGTAATAGTAATAGTAATTAAACAATAATAAAAGAATGACACCCTTTTTCTCTGAATGGAAGAGTTTACTGTTTAGTTCAAAGTATCATTATGCTGACGACCCCCAGGCAAGCCTTCCATAAAATATGTGCATGTGTAGAACTTGCAGTGATAGAACAGTGTCTGAACATGCTCCAAATTGCATTGTAATTAAATTTGGTTCCAGGAGCCTGGTGCTCCAGAGCACCAGTCCTCTCAGTGCCACCCACCAAAGCCAGCAAACATCTACTCACTTTTTGACTTACCTAGCTGCCATTTCGCTCTCAGGTGTGTTTTACTTAGGAAACAATCTGCCAGCAACTCAGCAGTTTCAGCACAGAAGGTGTCATAATTTGCCACTTACAATGGAGACAAAGAATCCTCAGAATGTTACGAGTACAATAAGAGCCCTACTACACCATGGAGCCAGGATCATTCCAAAGGAGAGAAAAATAAATACTTAAAAGAAAACAGTGTTTTGTCTTTTTTATGTTTTCCTATGCCCAAGCCAGCAGTAACATTCAGGAACGTCAAAAATATCCAAATATTTGGACACTCCAAAACCCTTGATTAATGAGTACACATGCAGAGGGAATGGTTTAGGTTTTTTGGGACTGCTCACAATATTTATTCACTTTTAAATTGTGGTGATAATGTTACTATTGTTTTTGCTTTTCTAGAAAGCAAAAACAGAAAGGGAAAATATACTGGAGTAAAACCTCAGATATTTAAGAAGCAGGTATGATAACTACATATCTCTTGTTTTGTTTTGTTTTGTTTTGTTTTGTTTTGTTTTGTTTTGTTTTGTTTTGTTTTGTTTTGTTTTGTTTTGTTTTCATTCACTGACACATGAAAATATGTAGACAAGTGTTTTCTACCAAAAAGATCTGAGAACTTAGAGGTTTAAAAATGTTGTGATGAACAATTTCTAAGCAGATGAAGAGGCTACACTTTTAGTAATACATTTAGTACTTTCACATCTCCTTCCTAAAAAGATATTTTCTGTTCCAATCCATATGCAGAAGTATGCATTGTAAAATGAAACATTACTGCACGGTATATATAAAATAAATTAAATAGTATGTCCATATTTAATTCATATTTAAAAGCACTTCAAGTGCAAATTCAGGCACCAGAGAGTGCACCTATATGGATAAACTACAAAGAGTCAAAAGACAGGCTGAAGCACTGCCACATAACCATCCATACTATTTACTTTTTATCATGCTTATGGCACAGGTCTGGCTGAGTGCACTCTCCCAGCCATTCCCTAATCAAGGACTCAAAGGCAAAAAAGAGTGTTCCCAGGTGTCATCATGGGCCATACTGCCCTGTTTTAGGATGAGCACACAGGAGGAGGAATGTTGAGAGGTGAGTACTCAGAATGAAGCAACTGATCCTGATCCTTTCTAATATCTAATTGGTACAGGGACAATAATTGCCATGAACAGCCAGGGATTGTGCCTCTTACAGGAATGAGAGAACAGTTGTCAGGAGGCAGTGTAGATCAGTCCTGGTGTGAGGCTGAGATCCTACATAAGCACAATGTCAGATGACAGCAAGAATGCCAGTCCCTAGACCGTCACAGTTTGGGGGGGTCACTATGAGTCCACTTTGCTCTGTCCCCATGTGTGACCTGACCTGACCAGACCTCACAGAGCCCTTTCACTCACCGTGTTTCTTTTTCCCTGTGCAGTACTGCCAATGCTCCCCTGGACCCCACCATTTACTGCATTTGAGCTTGCACTCATTTAGTTGAACCCCTGTGCATCATCTTGCAGCTGAAGTAGTCCTCTTTCCTGCTGAAGATTACTAATTTGTTCAATGAATGTTAACCCAAATCTTTAGCTAAGTTTAAAGTTGGCTTATTTCAGAATGAAATGCTGACTGATTTCAGGAGAAAGTTTCATTAAAGTGAACATATTTGACTTTGTAGCCTTTTGCATTAGTTCAACCAATTTGTGTTCAAATGACACTTGAAATTAAGCCATAATATTTTTTAAAAGGCTTATCAACAGGAGTGCAAATATCAGCATTTGGTCCTGGATAGGACTCTGAACAGCCCTGTGAGCTGGGATCAATGTTCAGGACAGGACTGATCTATAGAATGCTCAATTAGAGAAAAAATTTAAAACTTAATCATAAATGAACTCGAGAAAATTCATAAAGGCAGTTAATATTTCTACATCAGTAAAGTGGAAAATTTCAGTCTCTGTGGGGTGTCTCTAAACCAAAACTCTCCAAAGACTCTGAAAGAAAATCATGACAAGTCAAGAGCAGACTTTAAAATTAGAAGTTATACCCTAGCTCCCCACTCTTTCATGGACTTTCAGTCTCTGAACCTGTCAATAATGGTGGCCAAACACAGAAACTTTTGTTACTCTTAGAAAAGTGGTGGATGGCCTCTGTCAATAAATGTGGACACTGCCCTTCAGAACAAGCTTTGTCTTTTGGTCAACCCTGAAATAGTCAATGAGCTGGATTAATAATTCATGGTAGGTCCCTTCCAACTGAAATATTCTATTCTATTCTATTCTATTCTATTCTATTCTATTCTATTCTATTCATTTTATTCTCTACTTAAGGTAGACTAAGTGCCCATACTTGCAGTTTCCATGAGTTCTCTTATCCTCTATGGTCTTGCTTCCCATTCCCAGCTCCAAAATGAGACCACAATTCCTTTCTGATTGTTTCTGCTGTTGTTACTGTTAACATTTGTTTTTGTCAAACAATATCAAGGAATATCTGGAAAATCAATGTTTAATAAGTTACAGTAATGTTTTCAATTTCCTGTCATCTGCTTTAATGTACATGTGTACCCTGTCATTTCTCATCACTTTCTAAATCCATCTTGTTATCAGCAAGGTATAACTTAATGTACAGCTAACTCTTTCCTAGGTGACCTTAAAGCATACACTACTAGGGATGCTTTGCAGAGGAGTCGTTCTTTCTTTGCAGTGAAGGTGACAGAGGGAACAGCTTGGAAGCTACAGCACAAAACTTCAGCAAGGACTTTTACACTTGGGTACACATCTCTTGGAAAAAGAAAAAAAAAATACTGTTTAGGCAGAAGAAATGCATTATGTCTGCAATGGTGTGATCACTTTGTACTGAAAGAGTATTGGCCTTGCAAAAGTGGAGTCCTAAGGCTTAATCAGACAAGGTCTCAGCATTATCTGAGGATCTGACCTTTAACATTTATTATGAGGATCTGACCTTTAATATTCATCACATTTACTTTGATGTACCTCCTCTGCCGTGACATAACTGATTGACAGAAAAATATGAAGAAATGAGGCTGTGATGATTTAATTCAATGTTTCCACAAGCATTGCTTTGAGGTGTTGCTCTGTGTGATGAAAGCTCAAGGAGGGAAACAAAAGTAGAGGTTGAAAGACTGAATTGCTATGATGCAAAGAGAAGGAAATAAGGAGAGTAGAAGGAGGAAAAGCAAATCAAGAGGGATTTCACTGTCCTGAGGAGATTGATCCAGTCATCTGTATGCATCCAAACAGTTCAGTTATTCCTGCTGGGATATTGTACACTGTGAATTCCCTCAGACCAGAGCGAGTTTGCTGTGGAGAGCAACCCTAAAAATGGAACAAGTAATGTAGGGAGTCAGACCTCCTGAACAAAAGTCCTTGGCTCAAGTCTTCACCGTTTGGATGTTTCAATGGCCAGTCACTGCAATGCATTAAATCTCACTGGACCCAACAGCATGGCCTATAAAAAAGGATGGGAACACCTAAATGGTACTGCTGGCATTCAGCCCATTTTCTTGTTTTTCCAGTGATTCTGCTAGACACTTGTTACTCTTGGTCGTGCTTCTCTCCCATTCTTGTTCTTTTTAATGGCTTTAAATATAATTGCTGGAGCATGCAAACGTCTCCCCACCCAGATGTGTAAAGTCTTAGGTCAGCCTTTTTGCATGCATAAAAGTCTCCAGACCCAGATTTAATGAAGACTTGGGAAATGGAAAAAGCAGACAAGTAGTGAATCTGGGAACAAGGGCCAACCCACTCATCCCAGTCCTGAAGACACAGAAAAGACTGTGAACTCCCACATAGATTTCTGCATTCAATTCATTACCAGTTGGTACTTAGAGATAACATTATGGAAGTTTTTGTTTCTCCACTTGGCTTTAATTGCCTTCCTTATTAGGATTTATCTTTCTGATATGGCAAAATATTATTTCAATAGATGCTGCAACATTATGCAAAAGAAGTTGAAAATTATTTCCCATAGAACATTATTAATGAATGTTTATGAGTTTCAATGCAAGCAATTTAAAGGGCTCAGAAGATACCTTTCTTGAGTGTTCAATTCAACACTATACACGTTTGGTTTAAAATAAACTAAGCTTCATGTTTGGGGTTTTCTTTCTTTTTTTCTTTCTTTTTTTTTTTTTTTTTTCTTTTCCCCCTTCCTCTGGAATATATGAAATTCTTCTTCAAATGCTAACTAATCTAACTAATTTTGTATTGAAGCATGAATGCATTTTAATTCACTATTCAAACTGTGGTAGCAATGAATGTTTCTGCATCCCTAGCAATATGTTTAAAGAGAGCTTTCTGCTGCATTTAAAAAAAAAAAAAAAAAAAAAAAAACAACAAAAAACTTCTGCAATTTCTTTATACCGTCTGATTAAAATCCAATTAATTACAAACACAATTAAACCTTTCTACCACAGTTTGCAGAAGAGGCTTGATGGAAGTAAAGTTGTCAATCAAAGATCCAATAGGGAGTAGTAACTTGTCATCTGTGTAAATTTTAAACAGTAAAAATGTTAAGCTAAAATACTACATTAGCAGTGTATTGCTGTATGCAAGTTTATTAGAAAATATCTCACTTCTTTGATTGTTGTTCTGCTTATCATCAGATCAATACAATTTTGTTTATATGGCACCTTTCTTGACAAAGTCATCCCAAGGCATTTCATATATAATAAAAAGGCATTTAAAATACAATAAAAGGAAATTAAGCACTAATGTACAATCCATTCCTATTGTGAAGTCAGTGCTGCCAAANTCTCTCAGTCCACACTGTCAATTGGCATAAATCAGCATTTTCTTGGTGCCTTTTATAAAGCTGTAACAAATTATGATTGGGTCCATTACATGTTGATCTGATCTTAAAAGACAGAACACATTTCTTATCAATTAGGGGTTTGAATTTGATACTGGTTGTAGACAGGTTACATCTTTGTTTCTTTGCTAAAGTCATTTCTTCCCCAAAGGGCAAAAAAAGTATGAGTAAAGTTCTCTTTCTTAACCAGGCTTTGAATAGATTTTGTGGCAGACAACTAAGTTCCATGCAGCCTCTCGCTCACTCCTCTGCATGGGATGAGGAAGAGAAATTGAAGGGTAAAGGTATGAAAACTCATGACTTGTAATAATGACAGTTTAAAGCAAAATCCCCGTGTGTGAGAAAAAAGAAAAAAAAAAAGAAAAAAAAAAAAAAAAAACAAAAAAAACCCCAAAAACACACAAAAAAAAAAAACCAAAAAAACAAGAAAATGAATGAATTCATCACTTCTCATTGGCAAGCAGGGGTTTATCCATCCCCAGGAGATCTGGGTTTCCATCCCATGCAATGGATACCTGGGAAGACAAATGCCATAACCCTGAACAGCCCCTCTTCCTCTTTCCTCCAGGTTTTATTGTTGAGTACAATGTCATATGAAATGGGACATCTCTTTGAACAAGTGGCATCAGCTGTGCCTGGTGTGTCCCCTCCTTGAGCACCTCCAGTTTGGTCACTGGCAGAGCAAGTCACAGCAGCCCTTGATGCTGTGTGAGCACCCCTCAGCGGGAACTGAAACATGAGTGTGTTATCAGCCAAGAGTTTTTGACCTCAAAATGTCTCAGGCTGGAATTTTGTCCTCTGGCTTGCTTTTACACAAAATTTTAACAGAGATGAATTCACCCAGCCCCCTCACTGCCCCTACTTTGCTCTCATTTTTTATTCTGTCCTCAAACTCACTACTGCCCTCTTGACAACTCTGATATTGCTTACTCCCTGCACTTTTCATTTTGTCCCTACTTCACCTGTCTGCCTCTTTGGAGGATGAGACTAAAGGAAAAGCAACATGATTAAATCTGGTCCAACCCACAGAAAACTATAACTCATGTCATCTGCTCTGGGTCTATCAGGTGTGGATGTAGCATGCTCCAGTTCAGTGAGGAGAAGAACCTACAAGATTTGATGGCTTCTATTCATTCTGGATGCTCTTTATATTAGTTACTGATGAGAAACTGAGGCATAGTTATGCATGTGCAGCCAGGCAGATAGCCTAAGCTTTAGAAAATCTGAAAATCATAGCTTAAGAACTGTTTAAAAAAAAGAAAAACAAACAAGCACAAAAAAACCCCACCAAACAATTTTGAGTATTTTTTTAGCACATTTGTGTGCTTATCCTTGATTGAACTCAAGTGCACCTTCATGGTAAGTGTGCCTTTGAATAGTTTTGCTAGTACTAAAATTGTAAACACATGTTTATATTATTTTTTCCCCCTAAATGATTGGCCTAGGCCACTTGTGGTCCTATCTGAAACCAACAGAAGCCAAAAGTGAGATTTGCTCTATCAGATTTCAGTCTTCAACCTCTGATTTAGTCCTTGAGACACTCTGTGTAGTCAAAGGTGAAAAACAAGGCATTATTTCTTTGTCTCAGAGAGCTGGTTTAGGGTGAGGTGAAGCTTATCTTTACGAGGTCTTTTTTTTTTTTTTTTTTTTTCCCAACAATAAAGGGAACCTATAAGACTATAACGGGAATCTAGTGCCACTCACTTCTATTTAGATGTTTACATTTTGTCAGTATCTGCAGCTCTTACTGTGCAAAGGTAGGGAGGAGTCACTAGGCAAAGTGTGTTTTTATTCAGACATCCCTCTGCTCCTACCCTGAGGCTGTCCCCCTCCCTCATGCTTTTTAAACAAAAGGATGTCACTTTTCACTAGTGGCTAATTCAGTTGTGAGGCAAAGCGAATGACTGGGAAGGGTGTAATAATTACAGCACAACGTGATGATCCTCTAGTGTATTCCCTGAAGATGTATGATCTCAGAGAATTTCTGCTAGGCCCTCTTCAAGTAATTACTGTCAATTCATGCTTATCTGCCAGCTCTCTCTCCAGGTTTTCTTTTCCTTGCCTTCCTCAGTGAAGATACTGGTTCTGACAAAAGAAGCCATTTGTCAAGGAGCTGACATGCCAACTTTCCCCTCCCATTCTTTGCTGAAGTTATGCAAGAGATTACGGTCCAGCCTGAACCAATATGTATCTTATCACCTAAATAATAGAGCACATAATAATCAATGTCAAATGGACATTGGTGGTAGCAGACATGGCTTTGCCATTCTCACAACCACTTCTGGACATCTTCATTTTCAACACAAATCACAGAGGGCTTTTAAATAGATCACCAAGGCTGATTCAGTAACTGCAAATTCTGTAGCTGTAATAATCCTAGAAGAGGATTTTGAGCATAGACTCTTCTCCTCAGGGGCTGTACTGGAAGGGAACCGTCTCTTCAAGGAATATCTGAAAATATGAATGTTGCCTACAGATAAAGGAGCAATGGATAGGTTTTCTTGGGCTTCCACAGTGAAGAACTTGATTTCAGCTTGGCCTGGAATGGAGTGAAATTACAGCCTAAGACTTGTTTACTCTCCCATGGTTTAGATAGGGGACCTCCGATTTACAGTTTTTGTGCAAGCCTGGTTTAGACAATACCAAATTAAAATCCTCTATTGACTAAATACGGGTGGGTTCCTCCTCTAACCAATAAATGGAATTGTGTGGAGGTGCCTCTCCCTGAAATCCTGTAGGGAGGGACCCTGCAGGGTACAAGTCTGTCCCTGTCCCTGTCCCCATGTCACCTGTGCCCCACACCTGTTCCTGATTGGGTGGTTTTGGGTGCCTGGGGCTGGAGAAGAGAACAGGGTTCCATGACTGGGTCTGCCTGGCAACTCCAGCCATGAAGATGGAGAAATAAATCATCTCAGAACATCTAAAGAAATATCACTTCATCTTTCCTTCCAAATCCATCGCTGTCTTATATATGTTGTAAGGATTCTCCTCACTACAACAGAACTGTCTCAGACTTCCTGTGAGAGCAGCAAAAGGGACTACCCAGAGACTACTATTTAGAAGGTTTAACTATTCAGAAGGTCTAGTACTACAAAGCATAAATCTACAGGAATATGGAGAACTCATCTGGTGTATTCATGTGCTTTTGACAAAATTGCAAACAACAATTTATTTGAACCAAGATTCCCATCCTCGTTTCTTAGACTACAGGGCAAACAAACTCTTCAGTTCTCTGAAAGTCTACATGATCTGAGATTCTGAGCATGAATTCTGTTTGTGTGCAATTTCCAATTTCTGTGTGAGCACAGATCCAAATGAACTTCAGAGTCC
>JACBWW010000008.1:32037746-32101648 GCA_020086605.1 Lanius collurio | reverse complement strand
GGAAGGAGGGTGGGGACCAGAAAACAAATGACACACATTGAGCACAGCTCATGTGACTTCAAACACTGTGGGCTTTAGGCCTTGCACAGGTGCACTTCTTACAGAGCATTAAATTTCATTAGAGAGTGACAGTGGGTCAAGATATTCTTAGTGACTTAGTGATTACACAAAGAGAAAATAGAATTTCTTCAAGATCTACATGACTTCCATAAAATCTCTCTAGTGTCTCTGGACACAGGAGGGCTGTGAGTACAAGAATGAGTTCTAGGAGTCAGTCCCTGGAAATAGTAAAGCAGACTTGAAATTTCTCCATTAATTTTACAAAAGATCAGATCTGTTTGCATCAGAAGCCCCAAACCAGCTTTTGTCCCACTTAGACATGCAAGGACATATACAGTATTGATTGACAATTTGCTTTCATAAAGTTTCCTTGTTACTGCCATTAATATGTGACTATTTTTACTACTGCAGGTAAATACTGTATTTTTAATAACTGTGCAACAAAGGCCTTTAAAAAAAAGACCAAGATACTGAGCTGTCAAGAGATTAAAAAAACCCACAGAACAGCACAGAAAAGGAGAGCACAATTAAAGAGCTTTAAGTCTAAATCGAAGTGCTAATCTGGGTATGTTGAGAGATTACAGCCACAGAATAAGTTGTCACACAGAGCACTAAATATACCAAATCCCTGGTGTTACAGCAGCACTATTGTGAAATACCCACAGTCTCCTGGTAAGATGCCTGAAGGAAAAGGGGAGGACTCTATTTGCTTCCTGCACCTTCTCCCTTAATGACATAAGGTAAGGCAATAAAACCCTTTTGTTGGTGTCATTGCATCCACTAGGTTTTAGGGATTTGATGATCAGTACATTCTGTAAAACCTGACTTTTTCTTCCTGTCAATAATGGAAAAAAAAAGCAACCCCATCATGAAAGGGAATAACTCTGCTATCCCACTGATGGTGCTTTATGAAGGTTTTCTCCTAAACTTCTTTGTTCCTCACTTGTAACAAAAGTGCAGAAAGTTCCACAGATACACCTTATATATACAAAAATAGACTAGGGTTTTATTTAAAAATAAATGTTCTGCTGTGTAATTTCTGAAAGAAAGCAGAACCAAAAAGAATTATCTCAATTTTCCAAAACTGAGCCAATTCTTTTGGCTGGTACAAAGACTTGATAAGTTTGCAAATGCTAGTGATGAACAAGGCCCATCAAGAACCAAATTGCTATGATGTCTGGGACTATTTGCCATAGTTTGTGTTCAGAAGTCTTAGTGATTTTACGTGACACAAGACTTTTGCTTTTAATGCTACACTCTTCCTGCCTCCATGTTTTATGATCTTTATGTAATTTTCCACATCTGACTTCTTAAACATAAAGGAAACAGCCTTAGTACTGTACTGCACTGTGAAACCAAAACATGAAAAAGTTGAATTTGGGCTCTGAGCTTTCTTTGTGCTTCTTTCTTTGTGGCTCCAATCTGCGCTGTTATTTGAGAAGCAAACCTTATTACAAACCCCACCAATTCCCTTATTCCAGAGTTTAGTTTAAACCTGGCCTACAGATCTTCATGATAGACATCCAGGTAGCATCAATTAACAGACTTAAGACATCTTCAGAGTTTTGCTGGTTCACACAAATTGAGAATATAGTCATACAATTTTTCAAGCAAGGTATCTGCAAATTAATTTAATGAGAGTCATGACTAAATGATGTCATGGAGCCTTCAGCATCTTAATAGGAGCACTTAATGATACATCCAGACTTGATTTTCACTGTTTCACTTAGAATTTTTTAGGAGTATGCAATCCTGTTGTTCCTTGTCTGACATCCCTGTGTCTAAAACAGTAATTAAATAAACATTGTTTATCATTACAGAAATTTTCAAAACCACACAAAGTATAAAGCACTTCAAAAGACTTCAGGGCTTTTGCTGATTCCATCCTCACACACTTTTCATATCGTCTCAAAAGACTGATCAAACTTCTAGCATGGAATTCACCTCACTAAGGCACAAATGTCCAAAAATCTAATGTTTGAACTAGCAGCCTGGGTTGCCTTCACAGAAACATTGCCAATTTCAAAAGGAAGTGAGACATTTTACATTGATCTGACATTAGGAGTAGACTTACCCCTTTCTACTGGCTGAGGAGGAAGATTAGCCTATCACAAGCCTGGACTCGGGACTGGATTTTCAGGATGTTGTGGCCTGATTAATAAACCCCATTCATTCATTTTAGAATGATTCACAAAAGCATAACTCTTTTCCTTTTTTCTTCTCTCCCACAAGCAGCATAAGACACGTTAGCACCTTTCAGTGCTTTAGAAGAAAATATATCTTTGACACAAAAGATGCAAAGCCTTTGAGCTTCTGTGCCAGAGGAAGAGAGAAGTTGAGCTCAAAAACCCTGCTGATGTCCTACGATCTGGCAACAGCACAGTATTTGTTAGCTGAGGTTAAGAAGTGGACTTCATCCCACATTAGAAAGGAGAAATAACTCTACACTGTGTGCTAAACTGACCTGAGGGAAAATTCCCATTAGCAGGATATAAAACCAAGAAGTCTACTTGTATTATAAAAACAGAGTAATGCAGCTTGTTCCAGGGGCACTGTTTGCTCACACAGCTCACAGGACAATGAGGCCTTATTCCTCATTGTGGCATCATTGCTGTAATGAAAGTAAGAAATAAGTGCAATAAAAACACCCCAAAAGGCAGAATAACGCCTGCCTTAAAACTCATAAGATTAATAAAGCAAGGATTGATTTCAGGAAAGGAAATTAACCTTCTGAAACAAAATACAGCAAGCTCTGACACAGAAAATGCTCCCTAAGATCCCCGTGGTGGTTCTGCGTGAGTAGGGAATGTTGGGCTCAGGCTGTGAGTGAATACTGACAGTCTGTGCTATATAGCTGGCAGGGTTTAAACACAAAGCAACCATCTGTGGGGAGAAGGAATGGAAGGAAAGGACCGGTCTTTGGTTCCCTGGACAGTAGACCTGAATCCCTGGCAGATTAAAAGCAGGAGATGACAGACGAAGGACAAACACACAGGAGTAGCATGGGATCTGTGGCAGTATGTGAGAGGATTGCAGACTACATTCAGTGCTGAAAAGGATATGTACAATAATTGTCACTGTGCACAAATGGTGCCATCCATCTCAAAGCCTTTCAGTGCTTAGGATACCTATTTGGTGGGTCCTGAATAGTTTCTGGTCTTCCGGCAGCTGCCTCAGCTAGGACTGCAGCATCACTCTGAGGAAGCAGCAGCTCTACAGGAGCAGAACTTTAGGAGGATTGGCAAAGTCCCCAATAAAAAAAGACCCTATTGCCACCTGGACTCTGAAGGTGATTACAGTTGGACTGCAGAACTGAGAGCTCACATTCCTTGTGAAAGCCCTTTCATTATGATTGCTAAGTGCTGCACGTATTTCATCTGGCTTCTTAGTAAGGTTTACTGGCTTAGGCTCAGCATTTTATTAACATTGCTATGAGGCCTGCTGACTGGAGCAATATTGTGTCTGGACAGTTCAGCATGTGCCTGGCTCCATGAACAGGAGTGTTTCTAAATGCCTAAATCACATTAATTGTGTTTTGGGTACAAATATGCTGGTTTGGATCTAGCTGTAAATAGATTGCTCAAGGTTACATGCTAAGCCAAGGCTGAGAATTGTCTTCCCCCTCTCCATGTCCAGCCCTAGGCTATACTCTGATCTGTTAGTAGGTTATGCATATTCATGTTTTCATAGCCCCAGGAACCAGGACCTTGTACAAGGCCTCAGACATAGACAAAAGTCTTCTCTTGGTGGAAAGCAACATAAAGCGATAGAGCAGAAAGGCAGACCATATGCTAAAGAGAGGATGAAGCCAAGGGAGGCTCCCAGACATCTCTCAAGGACCTCCAGTGAGCTTGAAAGCTGTTTCTTCTGCAGATCTTCTTGCCTGCAGATATGCTGTTTGCCCTTTGAAGGATGAATTCTCCCTCCAGCACAGAAAGCCTGGTGGTATGCAGAAGGTATGACTTTCCTCTCTCCTTGCAGCACCTTTGTTCCATCTGTAATCTAGTGGGGCTAAACTCCCTCCAGGCTATAAAACTGCCACATTAGGATCCTGAAAGGGCCCTACTTTTACTCAAAGCATCTCCCTTGAGGATTTGTTGAGGTATCATGTACAAAGACTAAGATCTACATACGTGTAGCCCCACAGTCTTAATGTAATTGGCAACCCAGTTGTTTAATTGGATTTCCCTCCCTACTCCACAGATATTTATTCTTACCTTTGGATTTTTCATGCTAATGTAACATCGTCAAGCACAACAAAGTGTGTCCATTATCTGAGCCCCCAACAGAAATTTCAGTCATCAAAACACCAGCTACAGACTACAGGTTCAATCCTCATAAATTACATTGGCAACCTTAATGGCAGTGTCATTCACTTCTACTGTTATTATAAAGATACAACAAGAGGCATGTATGCTTTAAAAATCAAAGTCTGTATATTCCTATCCATAGTAAAGCCTGCCTGTATATAAAATTTAATATGGAAATAGAAAATTATTAATCAGACCTTTACAAAACAAAGTGAAAGCTTTCTCCTTTTCTTTCAATATAAATTATAAAAAAATATTTTTTTTGTTTTGGCAAAAAACCAACTTTCATAACACGGTTTTGATTCTGAAAACTTTCCAAGAACTTGTGCACAGAAACAAACAGGTCACATGCACCTTTGATAATCAAAACTGAGTTTCCCAGTTTAATTTCTTCACCAAAAAGGAACATAAAATCCTAAACGTCTTCTGCAGAGCCTGACCAGATCTTCACAAAGCTTGTCAAGTCTTAGTACATAATACTCTTGCAGCCAGAGTTACTTAATTTGGACTGGGTTTGATAAATCTTTTAAAGTAGGACTGGTTCTCCGCTGGATGAAGTTATGGATGTCATGATGATGTATGATGGAAACAATACCTTCAGTGAGTTTGTACCATTCTCATTAGACAGTTGCCAAAACCTAGAGATAACAGAGCCAACTCATAAACCAGCACCACCTTTACTGTTCTGATACTACAAAGACACTCTGGAAACCCTCGTGTAATGCAAAGATCAGACACAACAAATACTGAAGGGGGTTGCTTTAAAACAGAATCAATCTGCTTTTCTTCTTAGTCTTGCAGTTTTTCTAGCAGATTATTCACACAATTGTCCAGCATTTTCACACTGAACATAATTCACTCATCCTGAGTGCACATAAAATGGGGAAAATCGACTGACAGCGATTCATGTAAGGAAACCAATGTATGTGATACAAATTTACTTGAGGGGTATCCAGTTGATTATCTTTGTTGGCTTCACTTTCCTTTTTTGAATGAGCAGTCCAGACAGATGTTCTTTATACTATTTTTTTTCCATGTAAGATTTAGCTCAATCCATTCAGAATCTTGTATATTTTGTAAACTGAGGCATCGTGAGAGACATACTGCATACTGCAGTTCCAAATGGGCCCATCCAAGGAAAATAAAACAGCCACACTCCTCCTCTGAAATAATTAGAAGAATCCCATTAGAAGAATCCTAGTCCCAGAGAGTCAGAGGGGAAGTGGTTCTGGAACAGGAGACATTGTAATTACCCAGGAACTGGGAAAAAAAAAAAAAAAAAAAGGGATGAAAAAAAAGAAAAAAAAAAAAAAAAGTTGACCTCCACATTATTTTTGTTACAGAGAATTATTACTATCTATAGAAACAAAACACATACAGAGTAGATTAAAGAAATCCATTAATTGTGTTCATTTATTTTAGGGACCAGAGGACTTGAGAACTAGGGAATTCTGTTTTCTCTGTTGATTGCTGCCATCTCCCTAGGCTCCAGGCATGCTGCTCACAGGGAGAACCAAAGTCTGTATTAAGTGCCTTGGACAACACATCCCATTTGTATGCTCCAAATAGCAAAGACACAGCATGGCAATTTCTTCCCTCCAAACATCATGATGTTGTGGCTGGAGAAGGATGCTGACAGCTGGATGTGGAAAGAGTTAATACAGATTCTTGAAGGAAATAGGTAGCTATGTTTCTAGCACCAGAAGAGTGAAACAGTCTTTATTCTCTCTGTGACCCTGCAGTGCCAGCTGCGAGCCTTTCACAGGCACAGGTTATTACATGGCACTTGAGGAATGCAATAGCTCCCCTCCATTATTCTGATGAGGTTTTTTGTATTTTCCTTTTTTTCCGAGAGCACTGTGTCTTTCCCTGGGAATAAGTCACCAGGAGGGAGCTTTTTAATCTGTCACTCAGGGACTCATATAAGCAAGTACCTGTATAACAGGGTTTGTGGGATCTGGGGAAGATTGAGTTCTTCAGTCAAGACTTGAAGGTGTGACCTCCTGATTTAGAAGACAGAGTGCTACTTCTGGAGTTTACCACTTCCACCATCCTCCCCATCTGTTTTTGTCAAGCTCAAGAATTGTGCTGCCAGTGGAAAAGGCTGCAGTTCTTAATGAAATCAGAAGTGCTGGGAATTAAATCTGTGCTTTCTGAAAGATCATCAGCACTCTGTTTTAACCCCCTTTTCTTCCCTTTTTTTCCCAGATCCCATTTTTTTCTCTGTCAAAAACTTTTAGATAATAGCTTTTCTTCTTTTTTTTTTGCAATTCATTTGCATTATTTGTTTACAAGGATGATCACTAGTACTCCAAGATATTTTTCTTATTACTGTTTTTCATTATAATGTCTGACAAAAGTGTAAAACAGACAAGCAGACAGACATATAGCTCGAGTGAAAACTCAGTAAACCACAGGAGACAACTGTAGAGAAAAGATACAAATACCGATTCTGTTGGAGCAAATCTGAAAAACAAATGGAAGTGTAAGCACCAAATTTTCAGTTGATAAATAGTGGTTTGAATCCTCAGCAAAGGATACATTACTCAATTTACTTCTAGGCTTATTTCCAGCTATGTGGTAAGATGACCCTGCCTGGACACGAGGTTCCCAACAAAGCCACTCTGTCACTCCCTCTCCTCCCCCTGAGCAGGAGAGAGAAAATATAACAAAAGGCTCATGGGTCATGATAAGGACAGGGAGAGGCCTCTTGCCAGTTACCAACATGGGTACAATGGACTCAGCTTGAGGAAATTGTTTATTTTCAAGAAAACCAGAGTAGGGTGATGAGAATAAAACTCAATTCCTATAACACCTCCTCCCCCTGCCCCCTGTTTCTCGACTCAAATTTACTCCTGACTTACTCGACCTCCTGCCCCCCAATGGCACAGGAGGATGGGGAAAGGGGCTGTGGTCAGTTCATCACACGCTGTCTCTGCCACTCCTTCCTCCACCTGTGCAGACTCCTCACACCCTTCCCCTGCTCCAGCATGAGGTCCTTCCCATGGGACAGTCCTACATGAACTGCTCCAGTGTGAATCCCTTCCCACAGGGTCAGTCCTTCAGGAAAAGGCATTCCAGAGTAGATTCCTCACAAGCCCACAGGTCCTGCCAGGATCCTGCTCCAGCATGGGCTTCCACTGGAGTTAGAGCCTCCTTTGGGCATCCCCCAGCTCCATGCTGGGCTCCTGCAGGGGCTGCAGGTGGATCTCTGCTGCCCCGTGCCCTCCCTGCAGGGGCACAGCTGCCTCACCATGGGCTGCTCCAGGGGCTGCAGGGGAATCTGAGCTCCAGAGCCTGGAGCAGCTCCTGCCCCTCCTTCTGCTCTGCCCGGGGTGTCTGCTGGGCTGTTCCTCTCGGACATCTTCACTCTTCTCTCCTGCTGCAGCTGCTGCTGTGCAGGTTTTGTTCCCTCCTTTCTGTTATCCCAGAGGTGTTACCACCATCCCTGATGGGCTTGGCCTTGGCCAGTGCAGGGTCCACCCTGGATCCAGCTCACATTGGCTCTGCTGGACAAGGGGGAACCTTCCAGCAGCTTCACACAGAAACCACCCTCTAACCCCCTGCTACCAAAATCTTTAAACAACAATAATCCTTAAAAACATTAAAAAGATTATTTAAAAATAATCTTTAAAAAAAAATACAAGCTGAAATAAGAATGTGAAAACTGAGGGCTCCAGACTTTGGAACTGATAGCAAAAAGAGCCGTAGCCTCAGCATTCATCACCTGCCATGGCAATACACCTGTCTACAGAACCTGAGGCACTTGGCATTGTTCTTCACTGTGGTAGTTAAAAATTATTTCTAAAGTTGTTTGGCCTTTTGATAATCCTTATTTTTTTTTCCATTGTATCTTTTTCATTTTTCTTTTTAGTTTGCTTGTTTGTGGGTTTTCTGTTTATTTTGGATTTTGTTTGGTTTGTTTTTTGGTTAGTTGGTTGGTTGTTTTTTATTTTATTTTCTTGGGTTTTTTTAAATTAAGAGAATGCAGATAGTACCATGGCTGCACCCAGCACCGAGGAGTCAGAGTTGTGGTCCTGTGGACATAGAACAGGACAGGAAATTAAATTTGTCTTCCTGTCTTTCCTAATTCTCCTCTGTGTGGCTTCAGGCAACTATCTTCCCTGTCATTCAATTCCTCCATTTCTGAAATAATAAATGATCATGAGCAGCTTAATTTATTGATATTAAGATTTATTGTGATTCTGCTGTTTGAGTATTATTATTGTGTTTGTATTATTATTATTATTATTATTATTATTATTATTATTATGCTTCTGCACTGGTGAGAACAGCTTAAAGCATATACCACTGTGCTGGGATCTACTACTTGCAATGGAAAAACTAGCCTGAAAGATAACCTTGCCACTAACAAGGTAAAAATTAGAGCACCAAGCAACTCAATAGCCTGCCTCACTGATAACAAGGCTTTCAAATACCCTGAGCCAGATTCTGTTCTCAGCGAGATGAGTGAAAATCTGAGAGGTCCTGCTGAGGTCCACAGGACTATAGGGAAATTACTGAAAATCAGAATTTGGCCCGGTGGTACTTAAAATAAACGTGCTCACTCTGAAGGGCCTGATATGCGTTGGTGCTCAGTGTGCTACACAGGGAAGGAAAAACAACAGAGACACACACATGCTAATTAAAACTGCAGATGTGACTTGGTGGCTAGATTAAATAACACCTCTGGAAAGAGGGAGAGCTGCCAGATATAAAAGCAGAAAGCTCCTCAATTAAATTTCTCGAAGGGCTGTTGCTGGTTTAATTTCTCCTAATTCCTGGAAACGGAACCGATAACCCTCTCTTTCTGGATGATGTCTGTCAGTTAAATGCTGACCCATACCTACTCCAAAGTGCACTCTACTTCTTCTCCTTCCAGTTTGCCCAGTAGCTGAGGTGGATTTTTAGAAAGATTTCTTAACACTCTTATTTTCTCCTATTTGGGTGAAAATAGAGCAGGCAGTGCACTTGTGGGACTGAGTCTACCAGAACAGCTAATTTTCAGCCCTTTTTAGTTGCAGAGTGAGATGGAAAGCTGGAGTTACAGACAGGACAACAGTCATCAGTGCAGATGGAAAACACATGGGTCGTGTCTATGTGTGCTAAAGTCAGATCTTCACAGTGCTTCTAATCTCTCAAGCAAAATCAGTCCTATTTCCACTAGACCTGGTTAGTTGGCTTGCAAGGGATTTACAGTGCCAGCAAAAATGCATGAAAATTTTCTTTTGGGTTATGGCAGCCACTGAGGACTTTAACAATTCACATCATTACTCAGGAAGAAAAGAAACATCAGACCAAAAACTCAGTAAACGGAAAACTGAAAATAAAATAAAGCTAAGCCTCTCAGCCTGGCTTATCATTGCTGGAGACGATGTCTCCTGTGGCTGCTATTCCTGCAACAGCTGCTGTGTGGCATTGCTCCCCTTCAGATGGAAAGGAAACAGTGCTCAACACAGTAAGTCAACAGCGCTGGCTGTAGTGCTTTTCTTCTAGACAGCCCTATTCCCTGTCCTCGTAACAAACTGTTCTAATTGTTATGTTGACTATTATGGCTAAAATTGCAATGCTCTGCTGTTCTTTTTTTTTTTTTTTTTTTGTCTATATTTCTGTAAAGCCATGGGGAGGGGAGGAAAATGTGCCCTTTACAAATTATTTTTAAGGAAAAAAAAAAAAAAAAAAAGAAATGCCTTGAAAAATAATCTGCTGGCTATAAAATCTATTATGAAATATATTTCAATTAAAAGGCTATGTAATTTATGTGCATAAGCTTTTCTTCTGTCAAGTTTATATTTTTGTTGTCTTGTCATAATGCCCTGAAGTAAGTACTTCTGAATTTTAAACTTTAGCATTTATCTTAGCAATCATGCTGTGAAGATAAATATCCCTTGAGGAAGATACACAATCGGATCTTGTATACTAGTAAGTTAGGCTTTGTACCAGTTATTACTGCACCAGGAAGCATGGGGGTTCAATAACAACCATTAGCATTTAGAGATACTCTGTTTATGTTCAGTGTATTGTACATGCACCAGTTAATTAAAGCCACGCAATGGTTGTGATCCCAAAGCTCAGTTCTGGAATCCTTGGAAAACATTTTGGGGGCATAAAAGGGTCGTAAATGAGTTTTAAGTGTTCATTAAAATTTCCCCTGATGCTAAACTTTCTGTAGGGGTCTTTTTCTCAGGTCTCCTCTAGCACAGAGCATATGGAAGCAGCATGGCTGAGAACTCCTATGAAAAAGAAATACTTCAGAGCAGCAGCAGCAGTTCCTGAAATGGAGGGCACACTTCCTCTTTTCACCAGTTTAAACAGTTCCTGCACCCCTTTCCATGGTCAGTGTGAGCCAAATGGTTCACTGGAAAGTCACTTTTTTATTTTTTGAACAGGATACTTTTCAGCTGGCTTTGGTCTGGTTTACTCAGTGACCATGTTGAAATGCTTGGGGCCAGCACAATGAGGGAGCAGATTGAGAGGAAAATGTCTTGGGACAGCAGAAAGGTGAGGGCAGTCACACAAGTTGTGGGAGTCCAGAATTCAGAGTATTCAGCTGTCACACACCTCAGTTTCAGGATGGTAATTACGTGAGGTGCTTAACTTAAGTAAGAATGTGGTCACCTTTGAGCTAATCTAAGACTGTGCTGTTATGAAAGCAGACAGCTATCCTCTGTGACTCAGTACCAGCATCCAGAAGGCCTTGTGGTCAGCCAGAAATCAATGAAAAATCCTGGAAAAAAGTGATTAGGGAATGTGCTAGTACTAAGAGGAGGGAGTATGAATGGAGAGTGGGGAATGAAGTAAAATATGTGTTTGTGCTTTCCTAATACCTGCCAAGATGTAGAATAACTGAAACTGATGGTGAAATTGTCCCTATAGACTTGTTCTAGACTAGCCTTTGAAGGAGTCTCTTTCACTTTGCTGACCATTGAATAAATATATGGCCACTAGACCACCAAATTAAAAATTTAATTAGTTTTCAAATAAAAATTATAGGCAAGAAGGGCCTTTGAGCCAATGCTCAGGGTCCTAGAAGTAAAGCTGATTTGCCAGCACATGACTCATAACATTCTCTGAAAGAGGGTCTCTGGTGAGAGTGGTGCTGAAGCTTCTTGGACCTACATGGGAACAATCTGTCCCCCTAATTTGGACAGGGAGCCTATGACAAATGAGGAGGTGACCACTCAATTGGAGAGCAGGTGAGCCACGAGCTGGTCCCAGTCTGTCCCTGCTGGCTGCTCTGCTCCCCCTCTTTGCCTGCCAGCCTGCAAGGAGTCACTGTGGTGGTTATTTATCTCTACAGTGAGGACTTGCTTTCAGGCATAGTCTTATTGATTTCAGTGTTGGCTCTACTGCTTGTTTTGTAACCTGAACAACTTATACTCTACTCTGCCAAGTTGCATGAAAGCCAAGCAGGTATCAGGACCCCATAACATTTCAGAGAGTGTTACAACCTTTGTCCTGTGCTGTTATTACCTTTAGGCTTCATAAGAGGTGAGGATCCAGATTTATGATTTTTATGCTTGCCAATATAGGTTCAAGAGCCTTTCTCTTTTTTTTTTTTTTTTTAATTTTGGTCTTTGTTCCTGACTTCCTACAGAAACAAAATGTTTGTGATCATGTTCATTCTGCCTGACTCTAACTCCCTTTTCCCTGCCAAACTTCTGGAGATCTTAGCCAGTTTCAACTAACTAGGGAAGATGAAAATTTATATTTAATTTTTTTAAGCATTTTAAGGAAAAGTGAGGATCGGTTCCCAGAACAGCCTAGCCATGAAGGATGTTCTGCCAGGAAGGATGACTGATCAGTTGTCACCAGGTGTTACAGCCCAGCAGTCACCAAACAGCTCTGGACTCATTTCCAATTACATTGGTCTTGCACTATCCTGTAGACTTTTAGGGGTAGAGTTTGGCAGGAATATTCTAGAACAGCATGGGGACTTTTAGTTGCTGAAAAGCAGGTTTCTGTAGTTTTGTTTCTAATGGATGTTAGATTTATTTCCTTTCTTACCCCTGTTGACTGCTGTCCTGATTGTGACAATCTTGTTTTTATATAACGAATCTAGAGATACTGCCCCAGTCAGCTGTTCGATGCACTGGGAGCAACTGTCTGTCCTCAGCATTTGATGCATTCTTTTCCTCTTTCCATGAAAGCCTGAGAAAACAGGAAAAAAAAACCAAAACACCCTTACGACTTGCCAGAACTGTGGCTGATCTCCCTCCCTGGCTCAGATAAGCTGGTGGGTAGGAGTATTATGTACTAAGACTGTGCTGTGCAGCTGACCAACTGCTCAAATCAGATTATTCAGAGGAAATTTCCTGAAGCCATACAGGCAAAAATACCCTGCCAGCGTGGTACATACACACACATGCATCCAGGTAAAGAAGGTTTGAGATTCCCTTTCTGAAGGTAAATGCTGCCCCAATCAATTTAGATTGAGAGTTCAGGCAGTCTTACTTGCAGGTGAGATCTTGCCACCTATTTTTATTTACAAACATGAATAAGAATTCTCAAAGAAATTTTGTAAAGTGCAGTTCTTTTAGAGCTTTCCTCTGCCAGTTCAGTTTTTCTTCTATATCTCTCACTGTGACATGCCCCAAACAGCCTAGGCTGACATTTGTGATCTCTGCTACCATGTCTTTAGCTTTAAAGTATGGTCTTTAACCATGCTAGGGTTAAATATCAGGGCAGAATGTGTTCTCTGTCACCTCAGCACCACATAATTCCTCTGGGTATGCTGCACAGAGCAGATTCCCCCTCGTCCCAGGACAGTAGGTCACATACATATTGTACTACCACCCCACTCTTGCCTAGCAGATTTGTCTGTCCCTGAGAGTATTCATGCACTGGAGCAGAAAATAAGAACTGAACTAAAAAAAAGATTTTAAAATAAAAACATAAATACACAAAATAGAAAAAAATATGCTCATATGTAGTGTAAATCAAATTAATTATACTCAAGTCAAAACAGCTATCCTGATATTCACTACATGTGTGTTCATTTTATAATTTCTAACAGTACAAGGAGCTGTGGTTCAGTTTTACCTGCAGCTTTCACAGAACACCAGTATTTTAAACATGCAACAAAACAGCAAACCACAGTGTAGCCATTGCTTCCTTGTAGCTGGTTACTTATTTTAGACAGGAACAAATCTGTTCTTTTCAAAATATAATGGAAAAGATTACTAGCCACCAAATATATAGCAGCTGGAGGTGTCAGTTTGAATGCAACACACACATCAAAATACAAACATTTTTAACAGGTTCTAGTGCAGAACTAAAAAAGAAATTAGCAATGCACTTGTTCTATCCATGCTCTATGCTTCCATGTGTTTTTATAATTTAAGTATATTAAAAAAAAAAAAAAAATCTGATGAATGCATAAAAAGAAAAGGATTCATATTGCAATTCTAACCTAATCGGCTCCAAATCTCTGCAGGTTGTAGGGCACACCACTGAGCTGAAGTCATGTTGAAGAAACAGCTTAAAATGACTCACACTCCCTGGTTTCTGGGTAGATTAGGTATTTGGGGGGAGAGAGAGGAAAGGTGGGTGTTTGGGAGTTTTTTTCATCCTTTTCCCAAAACAGAAAGGAAGAGCTTCAAATGCTGCAAGAATCCTGTTTGAAAAGGTGACTTCAGAGTGCAGGACTACCTGGATTGATATTCCCAGACATGGGAAGTGGCACTAGGTGGGCTGCATGATCTCCAGACAGCTGTGCTCTTTCTTTGTGAAACGCTTTGAGATTTACGATTTCAAGCCGCTGGTGCAAAGGAAAAAGACTTAGCAAAATTAAGAGAGAGAGAAATAAGTTTTCTATAGGATTTTTAAAGCAATCTCAACAATTCTATTTGCAGGGATATTACTCTCCCTTCAGATTTATCATATGATGCAAAAATTCTACAGAAAGGGTAGCATCCTTTATTAAATTAAGGGGCTATTTAGAGTAATTTCTATAGAATCCAATTTAATTTCTATAATCCTCTATAGATTTCAATCCTTTTCTGTTCTGTAGGATTTCTCCATAGGGACAGTTATTAGTGGCTGCAGGATTTGATTCACAGCAAAGTTGTTTTGTAGAAAGGAAAAATGGCTTCACTAGGAAAGATTTTAATGTAAAGCAGTGTCTGCTTTTGCAGGTGAGATCCCTAGGCTGCTGGATGTACCCACAGTGGTGAAATAAAGCTATATAGGGGTACAGTGAACTTTGCCTGAGTGACATTTGGAGGGCTCAGTCCTGAGAAATCCACTTTTTTTGTTGTTTTTCCTCTTTTTTTTTTGGTATTTTTAGGCAGGCTCACACAGCCATCAGCTGAATGGGAAGTCTGACTGCTTGTAGTGAGTAACTCAGGTATAAAAGCAAGTTCTTTTAAGGGGGAAATGGCTCCTTAATCTGCCATTTGGTAGAAGCTGGCAGTTTCTCAGCACTAAGTTGCATCCTATAGATCTACCTGAGATCGTGCAGCTCTTATTGCCCTTCCCATTACCTGACTGCTTGCCAACAATTTGAGGCTGCATTTTATGAGGCAACAATACACATGGGCTCTGCCAAAGCCGGCTCAGAACAACGCAAAGAGCAAAGAGGCAGCTCAGCCAGCAGCGACAGTTCCTCTACCCCAGCTCAAATGACTAACTGGATAGGAAAATCAGATCCACAGACTCTCTTAAACACTGAATCACACTCTTGTGTCTAAAGTACTTTGCAAACACATGTTCCCAGTTGCCTTTCCAGCACACTGTGGCCCTTTGAATCAACAGCAACGGGAAGGAGCGCAGACCCAGGGTTTCATTTTGCCAGCAGCCTGCAGCACGGAGAGCGTGCAAGTCGTACACACCTTAAGTTTTAGCGGTTGCCATGGCGATGAAAGGAGGCATTACAAAATGCACAAGCTGTTGAACATGTTGCGGGAGCTGAGAGGAAAGGCTAAGAATAAACTTTGGGCTAATTCTCCGTAACGGCGCGCTCCAAGCAGCTGCTGCTTGGCCAGCATCACATCCCAGCATCACATCCCAGTTAAGCAGCTCGTTAATACGAGGCAGATTGGAGCAGGAGGGTGTTGCCCCGCTGAGCACTCACCGGTCCTGGTACCCAGCACAACGGCTGCAAATGGAATGCTCTAAAGAAAGAAAGGGCTAATTTTGTTATGATGATTATTATTACTATTTAATTCCTCATTTCCATGGGGCGGACAGATAGGATTGTGCCAGCTGCCTGCATATGAATAACCCTTTTTTATTTCATACTGACTGCAAAAGTCCCCTCATGATGAAGGCTGTAGTGATGAGCTGGAACAATAGGAAAGGTGCCCCTGCAGCTGAGACAGGAGCAGGAGTTTTGAAGGGAAAGGAAGATGGATTTCACCCTTCACCATTTCTGTAGCTATGTGTGCTCCCTCTCAGAACCAGAGAAGAGAAGCACAGAATAGAATCACAGAATGTATTGAGTTGTACTGAGTTGTTAGGGACCCACAAGAGCCATCTGGTCCAACTCCTGTCTCTGCACACAAAAAAGGAAGTGTGTCAAGGGGCCTGACCACTCACACTGGGACAAAGAAACCTTCAGGGTGTTTTTCAGACAGCGTATTCCTGCCTCCCAAAACATCCTGACACAAAGACATAGGATCACATAGAGCTAGCAGGTGACTGCTCTGTGTACTCCTTGAAAGCTGGCCCGAAAGACAGTTTTTCATTTTCCGTATCCCTCAAACCTGTGCCTCCACACTCGCTGATCTGGGGCAGAATTCTTTAGCGAAGTCTTTTTTCTGCCTGACAGAAACCCACTAGATGGCAACATCCCTCATCCCCTCACCCAGCGCTGCCAGAGCCGGATCCCTCTTGGTGCAGGGGTTTGAGTGTGTTGGGGGGTGGCAGATAAGACACAGAGATCTTGGATGTTATCATGTGCTGAGATTTCCAAAGTGCAAAGAGAAACAGATCAGCAGAAAATTCATCGCCAAACACATCCTAGATTTAAATAGAAATTTAACCATTTAACAGCAGGCAAAGTGTCTTTTACCTGCATAGAGAGTTACTTCTGAGTATCTGTGCAGATTTCAGAACCTGCAATTTCAAAAAGCCCAGTTCATTGAGGGTATGAAAACTACAAACTCCAACAAAATCTGATCAACAAATTCTTTTCCCTCTGCTCTCACAGGCTTTTCCTTGTCTTTCTCTCAAGTATTGTGTTAAACAAATTTTAATTACAAGCCTTTTGTGCATGTATCTGTTTACATACCTGTAAAGTTCTCATCACATTTTGAGCATAACTTTTAAGATTCATAGGAAACTCTCCAGGTTTCTTTGTGCACAGAACATAGGCAGGGCCCACCCCATCTGTCTCAAATGTACATTCATGAATATAAGTTCTTGGAGGTACTAGAAAAGCACCAAAAACCATGCAAGGCAAAATAAAGCAAATATACAATGGAACTTAGAGGAAGGGAGAAAATGTGGATAGGTGTTTCCACAGTGTTATAGTGAGCCAGCATTAAAGGGGAGAGTGGGATAATGCCACCATTTGATGTTGCAGCTTATCATGAAGTAGAAAAGGTCAATTTTTGAGTCGCCTGTGTAGGTCAATATGGGGCATATTTCTCAGAGATATAACCCCAGCCCTGCCACAGGGTCTGGTAATGATGTCCTGGATGATGAGGAACCTGTGATTTCATGCTGAGGAGGAAGCACTCAACCAACACTGTGGCACCCCTAGAGTGAGTCCTTTTTGACAAACAGATAACCTTTAATCTTCAGGTTTTATCTACCATCTTGGTTCCAAAGGCAAGGCAGATGCATCTCTCATGAGAAAATTTGCCTATCAGCATTTGTTAAATTTGGGTTGTGTGTTTCTTCTCCCTTTTCCCAACACAGACTGGTTTTGATATTACTGTTACACAGCCTCCCACCAATTTGTTTCCTGCAACATGAGCACACGAGGTTCAAGTCAAACCCAGCTCTTTAAAAGGGTGATAAAGGAGGGGAGCTCTGGAAAAGAGTGCCACAACCATCTCAAAAAAAATTCAGGCCAGGAATGTGAAAGCTGTGGAAATCAATGAGATTTTAACATGTTGGCTTTTGTCTTTAAACAAGGTCCTATTAGATATGTTCCCTATCTGCCCCCCCAAAATAGAAGGGGAAAGGAAGAGTGAGAGGAGGTTCCTTAAACATGGATAACTAGAGTGTGACTGGCATAGAAAGATTAGTAGCTAGATTGTTTGGAGCACTGCAGTGTAAGGAAGACCATCCACATGACAGATAAAACCCAGAGGAAATATCTGCAGGGCAACAAACAGTGGAACTGTGCTGTTGTAATGGTTAAAGCTAATGCAGTCAGAAGGCCCTCAGACTCAGTAACTCATCCGTAACCCTCAGGTGTGGCTCGCTGCAGGTCTTACAAGGAGCAAGAGACTGGTGATGTCTTATCTCGTGCTGACCACTCCCACCTTTAATCACCAGATGAAATCTGTGCCATGGCAAATCATAGACCTGCAGGAGCACAGGACACTTTGGCAATGGATTCAGATCATTTTCCTCAAGCTATTTAAGAATGGTCACTAAGGACATATGTACACTGAATGGTGAGGGAAATTAACACTGCCACATATTGGTTATCCACACCTACGCCTGAAACGAACATGTTTCCAATTAAAAGTGAAAGAGACAATTGTTGAAGTCACTTTGGCAGTGAGAACTCTCCAGCTGCCTCTAGATTCCTGAATAAGTGAAATGTTTGACACAGAAGCATATGTTTTTGGCAACGTTGTTTAATCCATGTTTTAAAGGGAAAATTGAAATTCTACAAGGTGTGAAAAAAAAAAAAAAGATCACTGGAACATTTTCTGTTTGGAGTGACAGAGACCATGTCACCCTTCTATTCCTGTTCTCTGTAGACTTTCATTTTGCAAGAACTGCCTTACAAATGAACAGAGAGGGAACATGCTGGGTAGGCACATAGCAGGAGAAAGTAGAGGTAGCAGCAGACTCCCAAAACAGTCACACTCTGCACGATATTGAAAAAGGGCCTTGGAAGTAGAAATGCAGTCTGAATTATAAAATCAGTGAAATCTCCTGCAAGATTACGGCACATGTTTAAAAATTTGGTCTTTCTATTTGTTGTTAAAACTGAAGAGGTGGGATGTAGATGGGGAAACACAACCTATAAATGTAAGCTGGTGAAAAGTTACAGTTTACAGGCATCCCACAGCTCTGCCTCCCAACCCAGCACCCAGTCTAGGCTGTCTCTCACTTTAGCAAGACAGAAACTTGGATAGGCCTTACTGAGTCATCCAGCACTGTCTACTGCTACAAGCATGTAGCACTAACTTGAAAAGGACACAGAACACTGTGACTACATGTACCTTTAGTGCATTTTCACAGGGTTTGGTTCTAGAAACCAACACTCAACTAGCTTCCTTTATAAAGTCTATTCTTAATGTGCAGAAACATAAGTATTTTTCCATATAGAAAATATAAAACCATTGAATAATTTCAATTTCATACCACAGGAAAAAAAAAAAAACAAAAAACCCCAAACCTCCCCAAATTCCTTTTTTTTTTTCAATTGGCAGCCAATAATCAAGAAATGAAAAAGCAAACAAAAGCCAAAGGAACACCGAAATTATAAAAACTCAGCATGTATCACATGCTTCAGCCAAGACCTGCTTGAAAAGAAGCATTTATTTCCCTTCTATGATTTCCATTTTTTATCCAGTCTTTGCCTCATTATAGTGTTTTCCCTTATATTCCGTGATAGCTTAGTTTTCTTAACAGCTTTTTGTAAGAGAATTTCTCAAAAGCTTCTTGAAAGTCCTAATAGATTATTTCAGCCAGTTCTCCTTTATCCAATATTTATTTGACACTTTCAAATAATTCTAGTAAATTAAAGAAACTTGATTTTCCTTTACACAACACACATTTCTTTGTCTGTTACATATCATGCTTATCTAGGATTTTTTTATAATCCTACTTTTAATTATCATTGCAGCCCATTTGCTGAAGTAAGATTCACTGGTGTGTAATTCCCAGGATCATCCCTAATGTCTTTTTAAAAGACAGATAAAACATCTCCAGTGGATGATGTTAATGAGAGATTGTACATTTCTGTACTGCTCAACCACTTCGTCCTTAGGTTCCCTCAGCATCTGGTGCAGGTGGCTTGTTACCCAGGCTGGAATCTAGCCAGGACAGAAGGGTTAACACCTCTACCCATGAGAAAAATGCTCCGAAATATTTAATGGCCAGGTGCATCAAGAACAACCACCTCTATGTATCTGCTCATATTCAGCTTTTCCAGGAGCATGGTGCCCCATGCTGGGAAAATATCATGGCTTTCATCTGTGGACTCAAAGGGCAGAATTTTCTTGCAGTTTTATAGACTACAGAACTGATAGAACCATTTCAGCCATTTGTATACAAATATGCAGCAATTAGAGTGAATGAATGGAGCTCATTCCATAATTCCACTGAGCACTATAGTATCATGTAATCAGTTTATTCTACCTGCAACATAAAATTCTACTTAGTTACACAAGAGTACATTTTATCAATTATTGATTTATGAACATCTAAGGCTTTCTTCAGTCACCATTTATGCTCTTGGTTTTATCATCTCTGCTGTGCTGAGAGTAGTGTCATCCAGTGGCATAGTCTATACTACTTAAAATTCCACATACTTCAGTAGATTACCCCATTAACCATTATGTTTTCCAGGCTGTATAGATTAAAGTAATTAAACTTGTCCTCAAAGACCTAGCTTCTTGATTATGGGATCATTCTACCGCCTGCAGCACATTTGAGGTGATTTGCAGTAATATTGTCTTTGGGAATTTAGTGACCATATTACATTGACAGCAGTGAGAGCTGGTGGCCTTCACAAAAATCCAAATTTCATCTGTGCCCCTTAGAAAATATCTCACAGAGGCATGCTGGGGCAAGGCAGCAGCGTTATAGGTGGCTAGATGGCTTTGGGAGACTGGAACTGGCCTGTGTAGTCCCCTAAATCAGGATTTACTGTTTTGGGCTGTAATGAACTTGCAACTGTGTTCTGGTTGGAAGTGACTGAAAGAGGTTTACAGAGGACTGTACATTGGCCCATGTGAAATGAGTTGGATAGCATCAGCAGAAAGAACAGGTGCCCATATCATACTTAAACCAAAGTATCCCACTCAATTCTCAGGATAATAACTTCAGCATCAAGGCCAAGGATAAAATGAGAATGGTGACTAAACTGCTTTTCCCTCCTGTAGAGGTGTCCCTCCAGGTCAAATGAATGCATGTTGGTCTGAAAATCTGAGGAAAGCTGCATATTTTCTGACTATGTTTTATCTTTTCTGTGGATAAAAGGGAGATTTAAGAATGTCAATCCTGCATCTTTCACTGGCATGAAATTTGCTAAAAAATGTGTAAAGGAGGCAAAAAAAAATTGATGCTTGCAGACAGGCTGCTGATGCATTGTGGAGAAATTTTCAAAACCATTCCCTTTAGAAATAATTTATCTTATGTGTCATATATTTTTCTCTTTTTCTCTGTACTTTTTCCTCCTTACAAAGGACTGGAAAACAGGATCCTCGATGCTTAAGAGTTAATCTGCTTTTGCTACCTATTCCTCACCTGCAGTCAATATTCCCCCTCTGTGACAACCATAGCTATGAATTTATTTATACAGCAGCAGTGCCTAGGGGCCCCAGTAGGGATCAGCATTTCATTTATAATATGCAGCAAAATATAGCAGAGTCCCATGTGACTTTTTTTCTTAATAAACAAAGGATGAAAGGATATAAGTGGTTCTTCCCATTTTACAGATGGGGAACTGAAACCAAAAGAGATTAAAAGGCAGATACAGAAAAGGATTTAGGCGAGGTACTGACTGCCACTTAGCCTGCATCCATATACTCTTTACTCTGGCTCTTGGACATCTGCTTTTGGAATGATCTCTATATTTCATGGATTCTTAGGTTTTTGACTAAATTTCCCTAGGGATATGTATTCCTGCCATAATATAAACTGATTCTGGAGCTGCCCAACATCTATTTCAATCCAAAATTCCCAGTGGGATTCAAAAATTAAGTTTCCTTTGCTTGGCCCATCAATGTTCCTGCTGGATTGAGCTTCACATAAAATAGTGACAGTAGACCTCTTGTACACAAGAACCTAGCAGGAACCTGGATGACCGGTGATGCTTGACTTTCCTTTCTTTTTTTTCTTCCTCCCATGACTTTGTATTAGATCTAGAATTTGGATATAGGCTCGTGTCTTTTGCACTTTAGATGCAAAGTGCAAGGGAATGATGTTTAGTATACAGCTGTCCTGATAAGATATGAGGAATAAACACGGAGGGTTTTTGTTAACAGCCCTGAATTTAGAAGCTGAACAAAATTTCTGGAGGCCAAAGGCCTGTTTGTGTTTTATTTATGTCATTTTTTGAGCTTATTTATATTTTATTTAAACTGCTGATCCAGTATCATGGTCTAAGTTAACCTGTAACAAGACACAGGTCCTTTGGCTTCTACAAATGATACTTAAGATCATCAGAAATTAATGTTACCAGGTAAATTCTACCTGATTAAGACAGAAGTTCCTGTAAAGGACATTGCAAGGAGCTAAGTCTCACTGCTGCTCTCCTTTTGTTTTTCTGGCTATTTTTCCCATGTAGTTGGGTTTTCAAACCTTGCCAGCTTTAGAAAGTTCCTGGATTTTACTATGACCCTGATTACAGCTCTGACTGTCTTGTCCTGCAGCATTCACAAAGGGGCAAAGAGTAAAACAACATTTCTCAGAAACTCTGCAGTTCACACCAGTGAGGAATATTTCAGTCTAGTCTGAGGTGTATCTGTAATTTCTGAGTTCCTCTTCTGTGTTCAGGAATGGTTCCAGGTATCAGAGTTCATATACAATGAAAGTATCTCTACTATAGTCAATTCATGGAAAAATTATTCTTTCTCAGAATTTCTGGGACTATTCAAGACTATTTAAGTACTAGAGACATTGCCAGATAGAAGCTTAGTTGTTATCATCTATTCTTGGAAGTTAACATAATTTAACATTATGGAGATAAGCCATTTTGTGCCACTTGTCTTCAGTGCTGGAAAATAGTTCAAATACAAATAATAGTAATATATATGGTATTGACTAATGAGTCAGATTAGGAGTGAGACTTTTATTGTCCTCTGTTTCTAGAAGTTCTTGGGTTTTTTGCATAGATGTGCATTGTAATGAAGAACAAGATTTATATTGTTTTCTTGTATAAAGAATACCAGTCTCTGAGCTACAGTAAATTTGCATGCTTTCACTGAAATCCACGGGACCGTGATTAAATTTGAACTACTGATTAAATCTTTTGTTCAGTTATCACCCAGGTTCTTAGTGCTTTGCAAGATCAAGCTGCATGGATCTAATCCAATTATCTTTGCCAAAGGAAGGTTGACTTTGACTACACCAGGATGAGCAACTGTGTATGATGATTTCAGAGCTGCTGCAATGAAACTCTCTTGTTCTGCAATTATGCTGGGAACTTTCAAACACACATTTGACAAATGCTGCACTCTTGAGAAGCGTCAGAATGATTCTCCTGAGGGTTAAATTCTTACATCTCACCCCACAGCAGAAAAGGAGAAGGTAACTGCAACTCAGCTATTCTCTAAGATACCCCAAATTGCCAAACCCCACTCCTGGGACTCAGAGATTCATAGTGACATCATTGTGCATTCCTTGAAAGAAAATCTCTCCCAGGTAGGTCACGGAAAAAGACTCAGAGAACAGCCCATCAGCAGTCTGCAATGTGTGCAATACAAAAGCAGATTTTTTGCTTTGACTCCTTTATTTTTTTTGCCCTACCCCTTTTCCTCTCTCTTATGAGAGAGAAAGCTTTAGTGCTCTGTTTAATAACAGTCTGGGTTAGCCAGACAACATAATTTATTTCACAAGCCTTTTGTGATCTGGTAACCAAAATGCAGCTAAATCAACATCTTAAACAGCCTCGCTTGAGTTCTTGGGGAGCTAATAGGAATGTGCATTTTGGTTCTTTTTCTCCACATTGGAAGGTACAGTCAGCATCAGAAAGAGAAGCTGAATGTTGTAGGTTTGCTGTGCTTTTCTCTTTGTGGCCTTTCTTTGTCTTTTCTCCCTCTCCTGTTTCACACAATTGCTTTGCTTTCCCCGAAAAGAAGGAAATTAGCAACAACAGCAATCCTGGCCCTTCTCAGTTAAGTTCTTTGAGGATGTTTTTTGTTTTTCTGTTCCAAATAACATTTATTACTAAATTTAACACAGTGTTTCAGTGTGGTAAAGCACATTAATTTCTCTAGATGTTTTATTTTTTTTTTCCTACAGCTAAAGGGGTAATAAAGGATATAGTTAAAGCCTCACTTAATAGTTTAAATTTTCACACTTCCACCTTTTTTTTCTTAATTCCCAAATGACTAAGCAGATTAACTCAGTGGTGCTAGACTGGGAGAAGCAGTGACATTAAACACTGTTCAGTGAAAAAAAATCAGAAAGTTCTCCTAGAGCAGGAACAAGACTGAGGGTCTTTTCCCTGGATCCACTACACCCAGAGACTGCACTCTTTTGAAAACTAATGAATTATGGATAAAAAACCCCCCAAAAAACCCCAAAAACCCCCAAACAAACAAACAAACAAAAAAACTACAAAGCAAACAAAAATAAAATTTCAGATGTTTTAAAATGTGTTTTCAACTTGCCTATTCAATTTATTTTTTCCCAAAAGCTTCTCCTACCTTCTGCCAGAAGAAGACCATCAAACATTCAAGCTTTGGACAGCTTCAACCCTGAAATCCCATCAAGATAAATGAGAGAGATAGAATACATTGCACAAATATGCATCACACAGCACACCTGAGACACACCTGTATGGGACAGCTGCTGCTCTTAGAATTATGGCTCCAAATTATTTTTGAACTGTAAGCAAAACATTAGGACTTGGCATGGTCCAAGCAGAGGCAAGCTGAACTGCATTTATACATACCAAATTTTACATTTTGGAGGGAGAAAACAAAGCTTGCCATTTCCAAAATAAGTATCACCGATTGTCTTTTGAGGAATATTTCACTCACACTAACCTGAAAAAAAACCAAACATACAGCAGTCACTCAGTAGTGCATATATCTAACGATGGAAAGCTTTACTGCACTTCAATTCTAGGCTTTCAATTTGTGGCCAGGCAGCTGAACACATCTTCAGTGATCCTTGGATTCCTTTTTAACTCTATAAGCTGGAATCCATCACTTCCCAACATTTTCCAGTGTGAGAATTTGAAAGGTTTATTCTGATCATTAATCAGCCCCTCCAATTAAGCACAATTACACCCTATAATGATAGTTATAATTATTGATTGATTAATCTTTCAACTATTAATTAAGAATCTTAATTAAAGGAGTTTTTTCATGTTATTTAAACTGAAACATGACTAATTATTTTATAATTTACCCAGTATATGCAAAAACCGCTTTAGTTCTGTTGTGTTTTCTCTGTTTCACTGCTGCACTGAGAAAGCTGGATTTAGATTTTCAAGAAAAGCAACATCTCCATCCTTGAATGGCCAACTTGTGGACATCTTTGTCCATCCAGGTTTTCAGAAAGGGCTGAATCTAAAATGTCTCTTACAACAGGAGATATAAATTGATCTCTCAAGATTAAATAGTTAATTTGAAAATCTTGGACTTTGCCTGCCAACCATCATGGATATTTGAGTTATTATTCCTTAGCCTACAAGGTGTCTCAGAATATGTAAGCTAAAGTCATTTGTACTCTGGCATGAATGTAAGCACAACTGGAGTCATACTGTGTGAAGTATGATGCAAGGTTCTGGTCTCCAAAAAATTCCAGTCTCCAGTGCATTTATTTTGGTTATCACAAAACTGAAGTACAGCTACAGAGAATGAATTCACAAAGACAGAGAAAGCTTCAAGATTATGAGGGACTTAGGTATAGCTATGGGCACAACTCTTCTATTTGGAAGAAAATATTTTTCAACTACATGGAAAATTTATGTAGAGAATCATTTTTAGGACTGTTTATCATTGTTCAGGCTTCCACTGGTACTACAGTAGAATGATCTCTTTATCTCAGTGCTTCAAAAATCATCTTTTGGGGCAACTTTTTATTTCCAAATAACTTTTTTCTTTTTCCCAGCTCATCCAAGCTATCTGTTTTACACGAATCCATGGTAAGTCTTAATTCTATTAAAATAATGGATACAAGATCAAGTTTTTAAAAAGAATCTTATCAACAAAATTTTGGTGTCTACAACTAAATTAACCACACTCTGTGTGGTGACCAGATAGAAACAAAGAATTATAATTGGGATTAATTTGATGCTTAAATAGATCCTTAAAATAACAGGCAATTGGTTCTCTCTTACCACTTATATTTCTCTGCAGATTATAATGGAAGGAAAAGATGTCTACCTCAGATATATAGCTCTAAAAATAAGTAAAATCAGCCTCTTCCTGTGTTTTGAACTCTTGCACATTGTATTTAAAATTTTAACTACGGTCTTTGCCACAAACTTTCTACTCTGGAATACGCATTCTGAGAATATTCATTTCAACAGCTGTTGTGTTGAACATATAATGGGATTATTTGTGTGAACATAAATAAGGCTGGAAGAATCACGTTGTTTAGTCCAATAATACAACTGATCTTGGTAGAACACAGAGTAAAGACATGCACTTTTTATTAGGAAATTAATCAACAAGAGATATTGATTTACAAACTAATAGATTCTGTTAGAATAGATTCTTTTAACTATAAAACTTTCAGTCTGGAGAATGTTATTTTACCTTAAAGACATCAAAATGAGTTGTTCCCTGGTTATAATTTTTTAAAAGCTTTACCTCTACGGAATAAAAGAAAGTTATGTTATTCCCAGATAATCTCTTGCCACTTTGGAAAATAAAAAAAAAGAAAAGAGGGAAAAGAAGCTCAAAAGAATAAGTCAGCTGCACGTATGGCAGATGCAGCAGCTGTACCTCATTCTATTAGAAATGGGTTTTGTTGATAGTATACACAAGTAAGCTGGAAATTCTTTAAAGCTCATGTCATATTTCAAACAACATATGAACTAAACTGCCAGACAAGGGTAAAAAATTATAGAAGTGCCTGCTTCATAAATTCACTTGTATCGGACCTTGATGCGCCTGTCCCGAAGTTGGCAGAGATCAATAGACACAGAAACCTTTGCACCAAGAATATACTAATCTCTGAGAGCTAGCCTGTTTTTCAGGTTGTGAGAAAACCTGCTTCTGTTTGGGAGGGATTGTTGGTTTTGCTTTGTTTTTAACTCAGCCTTACACCTGCAGATGGCTACAGCAGCACCTTGTCAAGATAAGCTGTCTGGCTTAAATCACCCTTTGCTCTGTATCAGCAGTGGGATGAAAACACCTCTTGGAATGCAACTTAAAGGCCTGGGATTTTCACTGAAGTCCTGATGATGTCTGTACAAGAGAGATATTCGGGAATGAATACAATCTGTATTGTATGAAGCGCTGGTGTTGACTTCGGGCAGCTTTTCACTGCAAGTTTTTCTAAGTCCTCATCAGAAGTCCATTGTAGCCAACTGAAAGAGCCCCCTTCTCTGTGAATATTAGCTGGGCTTGTACTTGTCCAAAATGTCTGGCATGTGACTTATATTCTGAGACTGCAGTATGTTCAGTCTCCACCTACAGAACAAATCTTGATATATTTTCTATATTATTTGACCAATTTCCCTTGACTTTCATTGAGTTTAGATGAAGTGAAAACTCATCAGTAACCTTTACAGTCTCCTTCACAGTTTGAATATCAGTGACCTCTTTCCATCAATAACTATATAGAAACCAGTGCTTACCAGATCAGAAACCATTTATGAACATAAATTTGCATAAGCTATAAATCATCTGCTTCCAAAGAATCTGTGTAAAAATCACAAAACTGAGAAAATATCTAACTCTTTTTTTTCCTTTTTTACCTTCTTTGATCTTAAGCATATAAAAATATTCTGCTAATATGTCAACTGATAAATATTAGATTTAAACATTCAACAAATATATCACTAAAATAGATTCTGATTTTCAAATCATTACAATTTCACCTATAGCCTTGTTAGTCCAAGGCTTAAATTATCTTCTCACTTTGTGTCACTGGAGACAATAAATATTGGCAATCACTAGTTTGGGGTGATTTTTCTGTCTCATTCAAATTGTACCACAAGGTGAGTTCTCAGCGATGAACTGAATTTCCCTGAAGTTCACAGAGCTTTCGTTATCAGCATCTCTCCCTAGCACACAGGGCCCTGCGTTGCTCACACAGACAGCACCAAAATGCACTGCAGAGCTTTTAATGCATTCTGAATAGCTCTTGTCATTCAGGATCCTTCATTTCATGTTTCAGATTTTCCCAGGGGGCTTTGATGTTAATCCATTTCACACTTCTAACACATCTGTTCTTCTTCTGGCTTTCTTATCTCTTCTGAGCATTCAAATAAAAAAAAAAAAAATAAAAAAAAAAGAGAGAGAGTTAAAAAAAAAAAAGGAAAAGAAAAAAGTTTTAGCTGTCATTGTGCAGTTTCTGAAGCAAGACTTTAATGATGAAGCACACTCCAGCTAACTTCATTGATACCTGATTTTAGCCATGCAAGGAGTAATGCATGCACAATATATCCAAGGCTAAGTGCTTTCCCATTGCTTTGAATTTCTCCTGACTCTTTATGTAAATTAAGAAAAAGCTGCCCATCACAGTCCCTAGGAATAAGACAGTGTGGTCCAGTGATTAATTTTTGTACATCAGCAGGTTTTATAAGAAGAAGCCACCCCTCTCCAGCAGCACTAATTAAACTGTGACCAAAACAACTTTCATGTGTAGGTGTCAATACAAAGTAAAACGCTGAACAAACACTGTGCAGTGGTCACTGTTGGTTATAACAGGAGTTGCCAAAATTCAGTATTCTGATCCTTGATCTCAGACAAATTAGCTTTTCTTTCCTCAGAAGGCCAAGATTTAAAGTGGAAATTAGTAATGCTAAAAAACAACTCAGATAATTCAGAATTCCTTATTGTTTTCCACCACACTACAAGTGAAATGGAGCTCACATTCTTATACAGCTCTGTGTAAGTTGTCAAAGCTGGATGCTCAGTCTCACTCCACAGTCAGTGGTGAAATACTGGGAATTATGGGTGTGATTCATCCCATCCCAAGATTTCAGTCTAGATGGGATGAATCACCATCTCTAGGTGTCACTTTCCACAGACACAGAAAGTTTCTGGATGACAGCTTTAACTAAAAGCTTAACATTCAGGTAGCTAGAGCCAAGTAAAAATAATCTTAACTTTTGATTTTATCTTGGAGGATAAAAGAACTATTATAAATGTCCTTAGTTTCCTTTTTATCCTTTCTTTCCCCTTTGGCTGGGTAAGGCATTAAGGCTATTAATGGTAGTCACCATTTTAAATATGAAAATGTACTATTTCATGTTTCAACTTTGCAGGAAATGTTCCATTGTACGGTTGTACCTTATTTGAGGCATGTTTTGTGGGACTGACCAAAACTGGTTGCCTAACAAAGGCAGTAACTTAATAATGCTGGAAAAGAATTGTATTCAAAGCATCTCTATAGACAGGAGGTTACCTAATAACATTCTATTTTAGGCCTGTCACTGTCTATGAAAGACATGCATTATCATATAAATGAAAAGACTTCTCTTTTCCATCATCCATATCCTCACTCCCCCCTAACATAAAAAATAAAAAAAAAAAAGGAAAAGAAATCTGTCCAGATCAAACTTTAATAATATGAAGTTCTTTGCAAATTCTTACCAACTCTTGGGAGTTCTCAAGTAGTTCTAAGCTACATTAAAATGTAATTATAATTAGGCAAAAGTGACATCTTAATAGTGAGTGGATAATTAATGTTAAAAAAAAAAATATGATCCCAATAACAGCCTGTTGACCATGGCTTTCCCATGGGATGATTGTTTGTGGCTTACTCCTTTGTTTCCTGTTGCCCCAGTACTTCAACTCAGCAGAGGCAGGGACTTAGTCACAAAACTGCTTGATGTTCCAGTGAAAAAAGCAGGATGTTCTCCTTTGGCCATTGCAGATGGTGGTTCGCAAAAATTCTTGAGGCATTAATGATGTTTTAAGCATTTAAGATGGTTTAGGCATTAAAAAGTTTGTCATAAACAGTGTAATTTCTAGTGAGCAGGGAAGTCAAAAGATGTGTGCAAACAGGGAGGTAATGGACCTAACTAGAAAATCTGATTAATATAAGAAAATGTTACTCACATAATCAGTCCCATTTTGTTCAAAAGAAATCAGCTACTGAACAGTAATTACATTAAAGCAAAGAGAACTTTTCCATGATGGAACAATCAGAAAAGCTGATATTCCAAATGAAACTCTATACTCACAGTGGTTTCACTGTTATTTTCAGAGAAAAAGGTAGTCAAGAACAGCATCAATAGAAATAAAACATAGAGATGAAAAGAACTACCTTGTTTCATCAGAATTAAATGCTCTAATAAGGTCATGTTGACTTCTCTTTTCAGAACTATAATTTTGTGTATAACTTAGATATCTGGATAGTTAGCACTGACTTTGGAAAAAGAGACATTTCAAAAGAAGTTAATATCCTAAGAAACAAAATTTTCAAGTTTCAGTGATGATTGGAATGCCCTGTTGAAGCAGGCCTATGTAGGCCTAGAAGTCTCAATGCTTAGGAAATTTTGGGTATCTGCCCCAAAATATTTGAAAGACAATGTCTGAAAATACAAAACGGGTGGAAAACTGTGGGATTTTTTGTTTTGTTTTGCTCAAATGGAGCCTTTTATCACTGTACTTTTTATTTCACTCAAAAATGGCTCAAAACTAGGTTAACTTTATATGTGTGTGTGCAAGTCTATACATATAGAATGGTAAGAATTAAAAACAAACAAACAAACAAAAAAAACAACAAAGAAGAGAAAAACAATATATGGCAAAATAAAGTAGACTCGACCCATAAAACACCTTTTATTTTGTCCTATGAAGTCAAAATCCATCTTTTTTTTTTGACATAATACTGAAGAAGTCTGGGAGATATGATTTAAATATTTTGTCTAGTCTTGTCCTTCATGGTGCCAATTGGACTTTTGAAACCAATGCAATGCTTTAGGTTCCATTCATTATGAACTCCTAGTCAGAAGAAAGCCCTCACCACACATTTCAGGGATAAACTGAGGCAATGAGGACCCTGAGGAAGAGAAAGGGAAGGAAGACAATTGGTCCTCATTCAGCTATGCTTTCCATTGGGTATGCAGGCATCAAATGATATCTTCTCACTTTAGTTTGGTGATGAAAACTGATTTGATATGAAGGTTTCTACAGCAAAATAAAATTATCTGTGCTGTTTTTTCCCAATCAGACAGGGAATTTTCGATGTTTTTCCCTGATGTCTTTAAGGTGATAATTGCTTGCTACTGCTGTTAGAGCTGCTGGTCGAGTGTATGAAATGTCTGGTTCAAAACTATGTCCTTCATGCAGAAGATGAACGTGTGGATGGATTTTTTGTGTTAAGTGCCTGAAGTGTTCGTCATTTTTCTTTAACACATTTCAAAGAACACTGGAATTAACCACGAACAAAAAGAGCAAGGCTGTTTTTGTCTGGTAGGGCTTAATTTTGCACTCTGTGCTACCAGTGTTGCTCCATACCCGCCACTTTCCTCTTTCCTTTCAAAAATACTCACATGGCTCACAACCCTCTGTTCTTTGTTTGGTGAGAATGGCCTTCAAGTCTACACATTCATCTCCTCTGCTTTTTCCTTTTCAACAAACAACCTTTGTTGGCCAGATACTGTCTTCCAGGTGAGTAATTTATTTTCTAAGAAACAGACAAGTTTTCCATCTATAACAAACACTCCCACCCTCCCTCATCATTCAGTTCTAGAACGTTTTATTCGTTCTTTTTGCCCAAAATGCCTCCTAATTCAAATATATATGACTGAAGAGATGACTGACCTCACTTAAAGGCCTATGGAGGACCTGAAATGTTTTTGCTACTTCACTGTGAATTGAATGACTATTAAAATGAAGAACCAAACACCCTTCTCTGACTCATATTGATAATTTGTCCCAGAATGGAAAATAAAATAATGTCTTGGACGTCCGTGTAGTTATTAGAATTATGAACATATCTAAGGTTTCCAAAACAGCTTGCTCACTTGAAAGTAATGATGCCTAAAGTACCTCAAAAGCACTATCAGTCTCTTCTAACTATACTCGAAGCTGAAGGAGAAAACAATTTCTTAAAAATCATCAAGTTTCTAAAGATCTTAACTGAGTTACCCAAACAGCCAAGTTACCAGTTACCCATATGTTCGAGATTAGAAGAGGACTTTATTTTCTGAGGATGCTGAGAGAATTTTCTTGCCTGGAAAGTGATGTTCTGTTACAGGAGGTAAATTGCATAGGCTTTATAGACTATATTGGATTTTAGTGTCTCCAAACAAGGCAGACAAACAGAACAGAAGTTCTTATAAGTAATTTTGATTTTAGACTCACTAACCTTAGATCACAGAATCACAGAATGTTCTGAGTTGGTGGGATTTGACTCCCTCTGCATGTTAGAAATCGTGACAGCATATTCACACATGCACAATCTGACAAAGAAAACAAACTAAAAAGCCTTCCCAAAGCAAAATGGTCCTCCCAGATAAGGAGATTGGTATTTAGGTCAGGAACCCTGTAGACAGGGGAAGCATGTGACTGAAATGAATTTAAAGGAAACCCACACTGGAATTTAAGAAAGCTGTAAGAGCAGCAAAGCTGGCACAGAGCAGACAAGTGCCACTGGATGCTGGGAAGAGAGAAAGTTTCAAAAATATTGTGAAGGCAAAGGTTGTAGAGAGGAGAAGGAGAGAACACATATTTTTAAAGGACATTTTATCCTTTGAAAACCTGTTTGCTTTGGTCTGTTACTAAAAAAATTAGGACAAGGATTATTGTCCTATTCGTTTCACCCTGTTTCATGGAACATTGTTCTATAAAAATAAGTTACTGTTATTATCATGATAAATAAAGGACAGATCTGAACAGCGCTATAAATTTTGGTAGTTTTAGATCTATTGCATGAATTTAAATGGATGTTTTTGTCACGGTTATCTATTCCCTTGACCACTCTTTTCAAAGAATTAAGGATACAGAATTTTAATATTCAAATAAACTGCATTTTGTGGCATCATTTCTTCAGTATTTGGAAATGAAGCAGTGTTAATAATAATGATCATGCCAAAATATAAATACTAACTATAAATAATTGCTGCTAGACACAAGCAAAACACAGAGCTTAGATCTTTTCATAATCAAGCTCCTTTATCCTTGTTCAGTGAGCTGTTGAATTAAGCTGAAGACCTTGAAAATTCTGACTTCCCAAATGATACAAAACCACTCAGGTCTGGAAATAAACCAGGAATCAGAGAAACACGTCTGGAAAAAATCTTAGATATTGTGAAGAACTGAAAAAACCAGCCCAGAAACAACATTTCTAGCTTTCAGAGCGCTGTTGCAGTCAAGGCATGCTCAGCAAGTTACTGCCTTCCAACAACAAGACCTTCTAAGGACACTCTTGTCACACTGCCATACACTCCCAAAATTAATTTCCAATTAGTAAAAAACAAAGCACAGAACAAAATCCAGACAAGTAGCTGATAAGTGTTATAAGGCTTCAGAGTTTATATAAGGTTATCCACACTAAACTTTGTGTACTCTGTTGTCTGTCTAGATTTGACCCTCATCCAAGATATTGTGGAAGAGAAACAGGAAAGTTTCCTGGGAATATTTTGAAACAACATGGTTATGTTTTATTTATTTTAGAGGAAAGAGAAGGCATGGTGAAAATAATTTAGGATTTGGCAAGAAAGTGCAGAGTAATACAAACCAACAGCATCAGAGGTGAAGTTTGGGAGTTGTTTCACTGCAACTTCCACTTATCAAAGGTTTTGTTAGCTTTAAATCTAGTTTTGTCAAAATAGAAGGAAAAAAGCAACCACACAGTCCAAGAGAGACAAGATTCTTTATGCAGTTACTCATCTAAATTCAAATAATTGCTCTGTTAATATTGCACAATGTCAAAACCACTTGCAATTTGTTAATGTTCAGGTGTATTTTTCTCAGTCTTAAATTTAGAAATATTCATTCCTTTTCAAAAAGTATTAACTAGAAAAATATCTTGTACTTGAACCTCCCCACAACAGAAGCCAGCTAGACTACTTTCATGTGCTGCTCCAGGGAAGAATGGAAGGAGCTGCATGAGAAAAACACATTTTGAGATAATAATATATTTTGTGGATTGGAACACCCTTTCTCACTCAGCTCCTGCTACAATGCCTGATATTTTAAGATTTTTTCTTGTTTTCATCCCCAGGATTCAGTGCCAATCCCATGTAAAATTAATAGCCTGATCCAAATTAGCCTTGTTTCAAGAAGCAAATTGAACCAGATGACCTCCAAAGGTCCTTTGCAACCAAAGTTATTGTGTCCCTAAGGCTACTGTTCAGCATGACGTTTTTGCAGGTTGTCAAAAAGAGAAAAAAAAAGAGATGTCTAGGCTTCAACAGTTGTGTCTGGTGACAAGCAGTCACTTGCTGATCCAAATTTACTCAACGCTCGATTGTACGAGGTCATAATGGAATAGGGATATAAAACATAAAAGATTAAATATATATTATTAACTGAAATTAAAGGAATAAAGTAATTATTAAAATAAAGTAATTTATTCACCTTTGAAAGTTAGATAAGCAGAGTTAAAACAGCTTTAAATACAAACAAGTGGTGTGAGTGCTTTTTATTCTATTTTAACTTATAACTGACCTGCATACCAAAGCCTCAGTTGAGTGAGCCTATGTAGTACCTAGAAGTGGGTGGAGGGTTGGAAGTCTTGCTTGACATGTACTTGAATAATCCAGAAATAACATAATCATCTCTGCTTTAGAAACCTTTACTTTGGGATGTGAGTATCCCTTTTTTGTCCTCTTCAGTTTGGAGACCTGTACTTTAACTACTGTAGCTTATTTTGTTCATGAAATGGGTAGAGGTTTTGCTGACATTATAATTACTAATCGAAAATGAGAACAGAAACAAGGCAATGAAAATAACCTAAAACTTTCTTAACCAACAAAACATAAAAGAACCCTTCTGAAACTGTTTTAAACTGTCTGCCCTGTATTTTTTTTTTTTTACCAGAGGCTCAATTCTTCACATAATATAATGAATAACACACACTAGGCATTGAACAAATAGGTCTGTAATTATTCTACAGGAGCTTGGTGACACTGATAAAACATTCACCATCACCCTCTCATTGGAATTAGGCTAATTATGTACATAGTTGGGTGTCCATTAATCCTATTATTATTATTATTATTTAACAGTATTATTCATAATGTAGGTTTTCCTTCCTTTAATTTCAGACCTGTAACAATCGAGAATGTTCCATGCTTAATTAGCAGCCAAAAGCTTGAAAGTACAGTATAATGGGACATTATGGGGGCTCTATAGTGAGTTAATGACATAGCAACCAGCTAACGAGAATGAGGAACTTTTACAGTGGCATTCTAAAATGAACTGCATGGAAGCACAAACTGTATCAAATAACATCATTGCCAGTATGCCTACCTAGCCTCCAGAAGTGAGATAGGTGTCAGAACCATATCCTGCTCCTCAGAGGAACAAGACTCATCCATGCCCTACCAGGGGTTTTCTCTAGTAGAAGGAAAGCTTGGTAAACCTTGACCCCACTTCATTAGCAGAGCTCATCCCTGGGAGTCTCTGTAGGAGCCACTCTCTAAGGCCAAAGTCTATCTCAAACAAGGGAATAGGAGCAGGGCTAGGAGACAACAAAAAGTTTAAGCTGAAAGAGTCCCAAAACAAATACCTCTTTATAAAACTGTCCTTCATTCTGAGTCATGTTAGGCTAGTCTGCAGGATGGCAGTGTTCTCCATACACCATGGAAAAGGTTATTTTTAAAAAGGAAGACTTTACTGAATTCAGCATAATACTGATATTTAAGGGATCTAGATTTTGCTCTTATTTTTCAGGCACAAGTTCACTGAGTAACATGAGATGTGTATATTCCATTCCCACATATAAACCACAATAATTTTGTTTTGCTTCAACAATCTGTTGGTTTATGGAAGCCAAAGAAGAACAGTTTTCCAGCAATTGTTCATTCTCTGACTGTGCAGCAAGGAAGAGCTCGGTATTTTCCGTAAAGTTTTGTAGCATTAGTGCTACTGCAATTCAACTTAAATTAAGCTTGTTGAAGCAACTATATTTTTACATCAAATGATTACAGCAGCCTACACAGAATACTCTCTATTCTACCTAATTTAGTAGAGGCTGAACTATTAATTACAACTTTCCTCTGGGAATATTTCCCTGTGCTTGTTTAAGAATAGTCAAAGCTACAATCAGGCTAAGATATTTCTCTATAACAGATGAAATTACTTTCCAGATATGCATCTCCTTTGACTGTAATGCCTTAGAAACCTGTTTTGTGTTAGAGACCTGACTACCTCTAAGGTAGTTACATTTAAATCATATGAATTCCACCCCCAAATTCGCATGATTTACTCTTTTAAAAGTGTGAAATCAGACTGTTTCTATCAGTAGATATGAGTTGGGGGTTTAGATCTCAGGTGATAATCCTTCACGTGTCTGAGACAAAGCTCAGTAGGAAGAAGCAGGCATGAATTAGTAACCATACTGTGTTACATCATTTCTAGCTCTCTTACCAGAAGTGTCTGGTCTCAAAACCTGTTCCTGAATCAAGAAAGCTGGACTGTGAAAGTTAGCTCTGATTCAAGAAATTTCTGATTTTTTTCAGGTCTTTTTTTTTTTTTTTCCTGTTTTTCTGATCATTGAAACAAAATTTAAAAGTTTACTTCTAGGAAAAGACAAAAATATGGATATTTTTTACCCATCTACCCCAAAAATATGTGGAAAAAATAGTCATAAAAGTAGTTAATATGAAATTGTACAAACATATAAGTGGAACGAATTATTGCCTCATTTTTTTATGAGTGAAGGTGGTTTTTACCAAAAGAAAAAATTGCATGACAGAAAGAAAAAAGATACATCAAACAGTATTTCATAGTGTCTCTGTTTAAGAACATATACCTCTTCTTTTTGGAAAGGATGAAAATGCCACAGCAGAAAGAAAAGTTTTTCTGGTTGGGGCTGTTTTCCTGTCTTTCAGGTATTTGTCTCAGTAACTACATTTTTCCCTTCAAGTTTCTATACTCATTTTGAACTGAGCTGAATATAGGAAAGAATAATTTTGATTTGCTATAATGGCTTGACAAACATGTAATTGTTTACATTTGAGAATTTAACCCTAAAACCAGAATAAAACAAAATACAATAATTTCTTATTCAAGTGTTATTGGTCCTGCACATATTTTGTGTCAAGAAAAAAAAAGAATTACCACTTCTCTCATTCCCTTTGTGCAAATCAGGAATGAAAACTAAATAACTGGGCATAGCATGCCAAACACTCATAAATCAAATCTGCCCCCAAATAAGCACTATTCATAATAAAAATATGCAAATAGCCTTGACAGAAGCCATGCAAATAATTTCAGAAGTAAATCAGGGTAAGTGGGCAGTAATAAATTTCAGTTTGTCTGGAACGGCAAAATTTAGACGAATTAGTGAAAGGTGGGAATGTTTTACAACCAGATGGAAAGACAGTAATCATTTGATCAAATGCAACTGGACACTGCAAATTATTCCATCTTTCTCTTTTGGATGAGACATGCGCAGGATATTAGCCAGGCTTCTTCCACACTAATTTCTGTAAACCTTTTAGGTGGGGAAAAGAAATGTACAGATTAAAAATACTGTATAATTTTTCTCAATGCAAACCCAATCCAGTAACTATCAGAACTATGAAAAAAAAAAAAAAAAAAAAAATCTGGTCATTGCTGTGGAGTTCCAGCAAGGCTCCCTCCATTGTGCTTGTGCAAGGGACCTTAAGATAAAGTGATAAATCTTCCTTTCCTGGCTGCATTTTATAGGAGAAAGAGAAGCAGCAAAGACAACCCAAGGAACAAAGGCATGCATGTGATTAAAAAAACAGAAAGGACCCTTTGGACAACATTTATGCTGTGTTCATTCCTGTACCTGATGTCTATGAAGTAGGGCAGCAGGTGTCTCAGGGACTGGAAAGACAGGGAAATCAGGCAGCTGGATGAGACAGAACCCTGAGTTTCAGTATCAGTAAGGTCCAGGTATTGAAGCTGAGTTCTGGTTTTCACCTGCAGTCCTAAACCACCATGGTATTTGTACAGAAGAGACTCTGCAGCTGGGGTGGACACATTATCTTTGTGTTACAGTGGCAAAACAGAAAGAACATAACCAGCAGCTTGAAGTCTGAGGTTCTCTACTGTGCAACTGATCCCATGGTGACACGCCTACAATGGAATCAATGCCTCTTCCCAGCTGTTGGGTTGGACTTTATGATACATTTGTTGAAGTTGCTTATCACAACAAGAGATGAACAGTTTTTTCAAACAGGAGTATGAATTTACTGTGCCTTTAAAATTTCTGAAGGAAACTAATTTTATACTTCTTAAAGAAGAAGCCAGTCCTTCCTTCAGATGAGATACATCTTCAGGCATCAAAACTTTATCAGGGCTTCATTCCTGTTGTACCTTCAACTCCTTCCCTACTGGAAAGACAATTTTTTCACTTGTTTCTCTTTTTTTTTCTCTTTTTTTTTCTCTCTCTGCCTTTCTTTTATTTTTTTTTTCCTTCCAAGGCACAAACTTTAGTCTAATTTCTTAGGTGACTGAGATGCTAATCAAGCAGCTCAACACAGAGAGGCTAGTGAAAATAATCAAATGTGAAACTATCCAGGGGAAACACTCTACTTTGACGTAAAAGAGAGGAAATTGTCATTTTGAAGCCACTAGAGACAGCCTTCTTGTTACAAAGAAGACCCTGGGGAGTCACTACCTGATTTGCTCTTAGTCAGGCTGGCATCTCAGTGACAGGGCAATTGTAATTAGGATGAATAAAATGAGAGAAGTGCCAGTTCCCCAATTTGTAGTTCAGTGAGAGACATTAAAGACACAGTATTATGTTTAATTTTTTGAAGAATCAGGCACTGTGCTAACAGGTAGCAGGACTTCCCCCTATGGAGATGACTTACATAAAATCTGAATCTCTTTCCATGAAGAGAACAAATATGACACAGGCAAGGGAGCCCAGATGGTTTTGGAACTTTAGGCAATCTTTAGGAAAAGAAGATAGAAAATCAGATGTTGGGATTTGTTTTGCCTCCTGAGCAGAGTCACACAAGAGGAAAACAATGAAGTTTCATTGACGTAACTGCTATTACAGTCTGATCTATCATATTTCATCTGACTAATGAAAATTACAAGGTACAGATGCATCAAAGATCATTCTTATTATTGCCATTAGAATCAGTAACTCCAAAAGAGAATATTTTCAGCATCATTTTCTGGGTATTCATAATTAATTTCCAGGTAAAAAAGAATATTTGTTCCAGAAAATGTGTAAATTTGCATATGTAAAAACTAAAAGTTCATACTTAATAACTGAACCCTGTTCAAAATCACTCCTAAAAGTGAGATGCCATGACTCCCATAGATAAACATGCACAGTGGGAAAGTTTGATGTCAATCTTCATTTCCAAACACAAACTAAAATTGTCAGAAGAAATTTTGTCCTCTCTAAAGCCAGAAAATAAACACAAAACCTTTGCAAAGAATAAGTTCAGATTGCAAAGAATAAGTGAGGACTATTCCAAAATAATCAGTTTGTGGCTTTACATATAAAGAAATATGGTTCCCCAGAAGCTGAGCTCTGGCTTTAACTCTTCGCTGGTAGTTACCAGTACGTATCAAGTGCCTTATGAGAGACACAAGCAGGGAGAGATAAGTATACTTCATGTAATTTTTCCTTTTGTTTCTGTGAGTAGAAAGCCCTGAATATGAATACAATTCAAAGCTGGGAAAGTTTCCTTTTGTACAAATTTAAATATTCCATCAAGGCACTGAAATATGCCAGTATATAACATATATATATACACTCTATACTTTCCTTTCTAAGACTTTCACTTTAAAATTGGAGGCAAAAGTTCCAGAAGCCTGAAGAAAAGTCGTATTTGAGTCATTCAGTGACCATCAACATTTCAGGGGCCACAAGTTCTACACAATCAAGTTCTCTGCCACAGCAGCTCAAAATGATAAATACAACAATAACCAGGCACTGTCACTGAGCTCAACCTTGGCCGTGTCTAATTTGTAGCAGTGCCTAAGTCTAATCCTAGTGAAGTTCCTGTCTATATTACAGATTCAAACTGGTTTGTAAGCAGGTGGGCTGGGAGACAACCTTGCTGTGATTGGTCCCTCTGGCAGTTCTGCATCTGTAATGTAGGTGGACTGTCAGGGTTACTTTAAGATTTCTTTTTTTGGAGCTGTCAGCCCAGTCGGTGCCACAACCATTAAATTCTGTTGAAAATATCTGTTTTCAAAGAGAAGATACTTTCCTTTTTTGACTTGCTCCAGCTGCCTCCCTCACCTTGCTTTCTCATGAAAGTCATGAAGCCAATAGCTATATATTGCTATTACATGTAGTTCTGGGTTTGTCAAATTAATTTTTTCTGCTGATGTTTAGTTTTTGGCTATCTATCTATCTATCTATCTATCTACCTATCTATCTATCTATCATCTATCTATCTACCTATCTATCTATCTACCTATCTATCTATCTACCTATCTATCTATCATCTATCTATCTAGGGTTTTTTCTTGAACCTGGAAATCAGCAATTCCAAACTCTGATATTAAGTCTCAAAAGTGTTGTCACCAGAGTCCAGCCTCAAAAACGTTACATCACAGGGTTTAAAACAAAAACAAATACAGCAAAAAACCAGACAAACAAATTCCACAAGAACAACCCAAAAAACCCAAAACAGAGCAAAAACAAAACAAACAAAAAAAAACCAAAAAAAACCAAAAAAAAAAACAAAAAAAAAAAACCCAAGCCAAACACAAAGCCAACCAACAACAGCAAAAAACTAACAATGGCTCCTCCAGAAAAATGTTCATCCCTTTACAGTACATGCCCCCAGAGACTCACAAGAAATCAAGCAGAGAAGAAGACCTGTGTTTTTTGAGGGAAAAGCAAATGATACTTTAAATTTAAGCAAAGGGAAAGATAACTGGGAGGTAGATCAGGTGATTTCTATTAAAAGGGAGGATGAAGAAAAGCTCTTTGGCTATCTCACATCTTTAAATCTATTTGCAAGATAATCTTTTTGAAACTCCTCAGTTTTAAAACCAGGATATGAAACATTAGACCAATTGGAAAAAAAAAAAAACAAAAAAAGTTACTTTTAGTCCAGTGTACCACCACAACATCATTGTTCAGAAAGTAATCAAGATGGCTTAATTCCTGTGGCAATATCCTAAACCCTCTATTTTTAAATCCCCTCAGTCTTCTCACCGTGTTTCACTGTGCTGAATCCTAGCAACAGTTTTGTTTCCAGCTTTCATCAACAACGTGGTTAAACTTTTCTGCTGGAACAAGGGCTCATGGCTGTCTTCTAATAGCCCAGCAACAGCACAAGTGTAAAATCTGTTAAGGTTTGATAGGAAATAATAACAGAAAATAAATAAATAAATAAATAAAGCATTGCAAATTACTGCTAGCCAAAGAAGATAAGTAGAATAAGAGGACTTGTATGAATACATCCATGGAAACTAGCTAGAAAGCATTTAGACCCATTTTAATGAGCAAAAGGACAAGCTAATGATGGCTGGAAAATAATGGGGACATTGAATTCAACAAAACACGTTGTGTTCATATGAAACCCATCTCCAACAAAACACTTCAAAAATCAGTAAATAAGAATGAAATCCTGTTTATATCACAAACATTGGGAAAACTTCAGTGAAAACTTGAGAACCTTTAAAAGTATTACTTCAGTGTGAGGAATTCTGGGTATCACAAGGAATGACTAGCTAGATCATTCAATACCAATGTCAGTATCTCCTTCTACAGAGAGAATAAAATCTCGTAGGGATGATTTAGGATCTCCTAGGATTACAATCTTCTAGAGAGGGCTGTTAAAAACATTTTAATGACAGGCAAATGATTGACTAAGCGAAACAAAATTAGCAGATGAGTGCTAAAATATGGCCTGTATGCTTGACAGTTGGGGATAACCTGTATATGAAGTCCTAAGTCATTAATGAATCATGGGAGACTCAAGACCATTACTTCCATTATACTTTGGATGGGTAGGCAGGATTCACTCCACATGAGCCTCAGGGTGCCAAAAATCAACCTCAGTCTCTGGAAGTAAATATACCTTTCTGTAATTATCCAAGCCTGGCAACATATTTCAAATGCATCCAGAACTTCCCAGAGAAGGTAAAAGTACCTAATCCATGTAACTGCATTCTCCATTACATTTGAAATGCTAAATGAAGTGCAAGGTGTGTTCAAAAATCACTCTGCACTCATGCTATGCCAGCCTTATCTTAGGTGTAGGTTTGAGTCCTCACTTTGGAAATTAAAAGGGAGAAATCTCAGGTTCAATCCTCTACTTGTAGGCAAAACAGAGCCTACTTGCAATGCAGGTTGAGCCTGTCCTGGCCATGAGCTCTTATCCCATGGGGATTGTAGCAGAACCACATGAATTCTGGGCACCCCTCCAACGACAAAAAATATCCTGTGATGGAAGAAGAGATGGCATTTTTAACAAGCATCATCTTGGGGAGCTAACAGATAAGTTACAGATAGGCAAGGGAATATGGGTCTGGGATCACACCAAGTCTAAGTACAATTCTTGGCTCAGAGAGGCAAAGTCTATGTAGACAGCCGTAAATGCTACCCACTGCCTTATTTAGGGACTCCAGCTTGTAAAAGTAATCCATTCTGTTAGGGATTACACCTGTGCAGTAAGCCACAAGGATGAAAAGCTTTGCACTATTCGAATACAAATCTCTTTATTGTGTGCACAGACCAGACACAGAACTGAGTTGCTAATGTGCTTAAAATTCAGGCTCCTGGTTCCAATCAGATAAATCAGTTCTTTTTCAAAGTATAAGAGAAAAGGCTCATTTTCACCCCTGGCATGAGAACATGAAGGGGTGTAACGAATCTAGCTCCCAGTAGAGCTGAAAAAAAATCTGTGAAATATCTGATAAATATTTGTTCAAATGCTTTGGGCCCTGACCCAAAAAAGCATGTGTACAGATGAAAAGCAGATGAGTGCTCCCAGCAAAATGAAAGGAGTATCTGTAGAAATATTCACAGGTCAAAGTCAAGCATACACTAAAACATTTTTCTGGGTGGCTCTGGTTTATGGCTGGTATGAGCACAGACTCTAAACACCAAACTATTGGTACAATTTATTTCAGGCAGAGAGGAATCATTGCTATTATTGTTCTTACTGATACTTTGCAGCCCCTATAGTGAGGGCACTTTGACTTTTATAATGTTTTTCTTTGATCCTAGCATAGTTTGTTCCCTCACAATGTATCACAAAGCAGTTTATGCTGGCATAACTGCATCTACAATAGCACTTATGTTGGTATTTGTGCAACAATATATCAGGAACAGATGAGAAATAAATAAAAACAACAACAAAATCCTCATTCTCCTATATGGAACATCCATATCACACATGGAGTAGCTTTTTCTTGTCCTTCGGCTTCTCAAAAAGAATAAAACAACCAAAAGCAACATGCAGACAAGACTGAATGTATAAAATTTTTCAGTACCTAAAGACATTAAATAGCCGAAAGCTCAGACAAAAAGAAGTCTGAAAAGATTGAGCGAGATCTCTAAATTGTGAAGCATAATTACAAATGGGTATTTATTGTTTCTCATGACAAAAAAATTACAGGTAGTCAAAAAGAATTATCAGATGTGAAGTTCTAAAAGCAAACAAAGGAAATGACTTTTACATAAAACAGAATTAATTGTGCAACTTGTTGCCACAGTAACTTGTGGATGCTAACTGCATCAAGCAGTTTCAAGAGCTGATTAGAAAAATTAATGGAAGTCCTTTCTAAAGGATAGACAAAGACATAAACACTCTGGGTGTTAAGGCTCTGCACTGAATGAAGACAGGCAATATTGGGGAAGTATTAACCTGTGCATGTTCTGGTTCTAGACTCTTTCAGCTCATTGCCTATAGGATATTGGGTTAGATGGCAGAAGGGTTTAGATCATGGGGCAAACACTGAAGTACAATTTGTCATGACAGGCAAACACAGGGAGGCGTTTTCAGTCTCACATTGCTCTCTTTTTACAGCAAGTCCTAGAGCACCTTTATTTACTGTGGTTTTTAACCTCCTCTGTGTGTCTATAGGTCCAGTGGAAATAGGTCAGGCTAACTGCAATCTTCTGATTAATTTTTCTTAGCAAAGTCTGAGCTGAAGGGAGAAAGAGGTTCTGGCACTAAATGACGTCCAAGCATAGATAACAAATGGAATCCTAAAGGAAAAGGCTACCTTAACCTTGGTGAAGGGATGCAAAAATACAAAAATTTGGTTTATTGTCAAATAAAGCATATGTGGAATATCTAGATTTGCTTTATTTTTAAACATCTAGTTGCCAAATTCCCAAAACAGCATCTCTACTTAAGTTTAGATTTAGATACCATTTTCATTTCAAGCATCTCAGATTTTTCTCGGTGCCAAATCAGGAGCTACCTTAGAAAGCTTAGCCTGCTATATCCTTTAACCTGGCAGAATGACTTAAGTTTGTATTTTTAAAGATAGCTAGGTACCATTTCACATGCTCACCTTCCTGACCTTTCATGCCCCTTGAGTGATGCCACAGACGACATTACCCAAAAAACCTGTGTGAAACTGACTTCTACAGTCAGGTATCCCTCCCTTGCAAACATCTGAGAACCTTCCAGTCTCCTTAGTTGTGATTAATGGGTCTATTCATGTGTGTAAAGTTATTAACAGAAATATTCATAGAAGCAGATATTAACCAATGAGGAATGAATTAGCAGGTTAAAATAGGTGTACAGAGCTGATCAGGTTATGCTGTAGTTTAACTTCTTTGTAGTGACCTAAATTATTTCTTTATAACCTACCAAAAAAAAAAAAAAATAAAATAAACACCAAAAAAACCAAGAAGACATTACAGCTGAAAATCCAAAAAGCCAAGGATTTTTGGCTTTTTGTTTTCCTTGTCATGGGTTCACCTTGGCTAGGAGGCAAACTCCCACCCAGATGCTCACTACCTATCAGAAGAACAGGGCCAGAAAGTAGAAAAAACAGAAGAAAGAAAGCTTGTGGGTTGAGATTAAGACAGGGCAATCACTTATCAATTACTGTCATGGTCAAAGCAGACAGGAAAATTAACTTAATTTATTGCCAATTAAAATAGATTTGGGTAGTGAGAAACAAAAGAGACAAACCTTAAGTCAGATTATTTCCTTTTGCTTTCCCAGAGTGTTCAGACTCCTCTACCACCCCAAGTTGCCCAAGTCAGCATCGATATCATATCAGTGACAGCCTAAAAACTTTTAGTTTTTTCATGTATTTGTAGCTTTGTAGATTTTTAATAGTTGTATGGTTTCTAGTACTTTTCCTGCCTTTTCTCACGTCTCAGAATAATAAACTAATCCTTTCTAACACATTCTTGGAATTCCGTTTGGTCGTACTCTTAAGAAGAGAATTTCTGACAAGGACATCTTATTTTCTACCAGAACTTAAGAGACCAGATCCAAGGGGCTGACCCAAGGGTGGGTTTTTGGGGGAAATGATCTCCTACTGGATGTTGTTCCTACTAGATATACTAACTAATTAACTTTATAGAAATCGCCGGGATCCTTTATCACATGTGTGCATAGCCATATTTTCCACACCTGAAAACCTTCATAAACAAATTGCTTTTCATCTTATGACTCTTAACATCGTTTGGAAAGTTTTGTCTTTTGATTCCAGGCAACATTTGGAATATCCATGCCCTCTGGAGTGCGGTCCTTCACATGAAGATCCACAGGCATCCCCTTGACAGACAGCAGTGTGTCTGCTCCAGAAAGACAATCTCCAAAGGATGCTGGGGGTTTTTCTGCTGCTCCTTCCTGCCTCCTTCTCCACTGTTTGCACTGATGTTTCCTATTCTCATTACATACTCAGAAATCATGAGGAAATTCCATGGAAATCCAAAGCTGGACATCACAAGAGGGAAGAGTGTTGAGGAAATGTTCATTCAGGACCCTTGGCATAGCTGGCTGCATTTCTGCTGCTGGGACAGGCACTCCTTGGGCAGTGAAAAAGGCATGTTCTCTGCTGTAAAATACATCACAAATAGAGAATACCATCACACATATAAAAAAGCTTTTGCTCTCAGGGTAGGAGTTTAAGATGGAGGTGAACCATCTGTACACAATGATCAAGAATTTGAAAATGTGACCTATGAGATAGAAATCACGCATCACACTTAGGCACCAGCTGAGGTACCATTGTCCAGAAAAAGCTGGGATGGACACCTTGTACAGAGGTGTCCATCACTTTTGTGAGGGAATGGGTAACCTGAGGGAGAAAGTGCCACTAGAGGGATCACTGGTCTGATCTATCTGAAGAAACACAGCATTTCCTTGCTGCCAAAAGTTATCTGAAGTCAGAAATACGTGGGATCATGGTGACTTCCCTGATGTGGATGTCACTGGTGAAGACATCTCCCGAGCAACCAAGCAGCCTCATCTCTCCCTCATCCACCAGTGCCCATTTCACAGCTGTGTGACTTGGGGCACAGAGCATGCTACAAATTTCTTAAGGGATATACGAAAAGTTAGAATAACTTTTACTCCATTTCTTAACAAGGACAGAAGAGGACATTTTGCACTACACTTCAGCAGAAAACCTAAGTGTTGAATATGGTGAAAATCTTTAACCATCCTCAGAGGAACAGTTCAGGCAATGGAATAAAACACCAAAAAGAGCTCGTGTAAACTAGGAAATAATATTCAGGGCAGGACGTGATATCCAATTATTAGGGATGGAAAAAGTCTGTGAAGTCAATCCTGCCACAGTGCAGGGGGATGAAATAGCTGTCCAGAGGCCTCCATTCCAGCCTTAATAAATTTGTATGGGAGAATACTGCATTAGCAGTTAAAGGAGACACCAAGGGTGCAAACAGAGAGCAGTGATATTAAAGGACAGAGACAATACTCTATTTACAGTAAAATAAACATCGTTTACACATGTGTTACCCATTTAAGTGAGAAGATCGGAAATGGAAGCAGGCACTGTCAGGCTACATTTAGAAGAGACGTGTTTGATGGAACATTTCAACATGCTTTGAATGAGACCCCTGCTACTTTCCTTTTGAAAATTGTAGAGTAAAATGTGCTGGTGAATTGTAAAGGTTTCATCCCCCTTGATGTATTTTTATTGAACACGACTTGCAGGCTTCAAATTTTAATACTCTGTCCCTAGACTGCTGTCACTCACCATATCATACTTCTCAATTCACAAGGGTTAGAGTTTGGGGGGAAATGGCCCAAACATAATCATTGGGCCACTTTGTTTATCATAGGCATATATTGTCAAAATGTAAATTTATATTTTATAATTCCCAGTGGAAATAAAAATGTGGCATTTAAAAGCAAAAACACTAACAAAAGATAAAAGATTTTTTATTCCTCACTAACTGCCATACTCTATCAGGAAACAAAAGTATTTCCTGATTATATTGCATTTATTTCCCATGTGCTTGCATCTCCTTCACAGGAACTTTTCCATTAGGGTTTCAGAATAATGCCATGCTTTTCTCTCCTGCCTAAGCCTTCCAGTGTGCAAATTTACAGATGGCAGCAACCTTCTCAGACGTCATTTTCATTGCTACAAACTTCTGTGCCTCTGGAGGAGGCCAACTTATGGTTCTGTTATGCCACTAATGAGTCTCCCATCTCTTCAGCAGTAAACAGTCTTTTTACTAGTCAATATTTGTGCTGCACTGTGCACACAACACCCTATGAATCTTGCCCCCACTAGTGAGCACATTTTATGGATATAAATAGATTTTTTTGTTGTCTTCCAGAGACTCAGGATTACTGGCCTTTTTTGTGTATTCACAATCTCTTGTGTACTTAGATCATAAATTTTCCATGAAAAATGGATGCTTGTGGCAGTGGGCAATCTAACTATCTGTATTATTTATTCAGTTTCTCTGGAGCAAAAACTAAATATATTGACTTTTGGCTAGTTAGTTGTGCTTGGTCCTTGTGATTCTGCCTAGAATAAAACACAGATCGAGGTCATTTTAAAGCGTGAGCTTTTACAGGAAAAGCTCAAATTCAATATTACTTAGTAAACACACTGGGCTTCACTGTAAAAAATGAATGAAATGGGTTCAAGGGATATCTAATTGGCTGCATTAGTATTCTGTGAATGTGGGATCATAGTACAGATACAATAAAGTACAAAAGACTCTTAATTTATACTTGTTGCTATATAGGATAACCATGTAAAACTAAATAGAACCCTATCTTGCCAATGTCTTAACAAATAAACAAACAATTTTTTTTCCCAAACTTACAACCTGGAGCTTAAGGTACAAGTAATAGCAGGGAAGGTTCATGAGCTAAATAAGATAGGCATAAATTAAATCTATATGCTTTCATTTACGACCATTCCTGAGGTAGAATTTTCAGAGGAGTGCCAGGACAGGTCTGTTGAGCTGCATTAAGGCATCTGCTCAGCTATTCTGCATCACTGCAGCTATTCTGGATTTATTATGTTGTACCTCAAATGATAATTGGATTTTGATCAGCTGAGTCAAAACTCCTAAAAGAATCCATGAGTCCAGAGTACTTCAGACTGGGAGACTTGAAACTTTTCAGTCTGATATGGAAGGAGCCCATTCAAAACATTAACACAGAAAATATCCAGAATCCTGGGTGAATGTCATTTCCCCAGTCTCCCTTTCCTGCTTGCTGTATTCTTCATCCCAAGTACCTTGACAGGCAGTAAATACTGTGAAGACCCTCAGCCAAGTAAGAAATCTGTAGGGCTGGAGGCCATTAAATCAGCCTCCCACTTTCATCCGCCATCCTGTCTGCATTCTGTGGAAGAAAACTTTAAAATAGGAATTAAAATTCTGCAAACTCACATTTAATTCATATTATTCATATTATTACTACTTGCTCTAGTGAGAATTATCAGGAGATAATTGACCTTGCCAGTGTTATGCACCCTTTGCATTACTGTTAGACTCTTCCACTCCCCTCATGCTTAATTATAACTTGATAAAGCCAAAAGGAAGTTTATTTTCCCTCTCCTTTTTTTTAACTATGGACTATCAAAGAAAAGGGAGGGGGAAGCAGGGAGATGAGGAGGGAATAAATCTCCTAAAACATGTAATCTGCTCAATTAATAAAGTGAATCTAACGGAGTTGCTCCCTGGGGCCTGACAAATGCACCTGTCACCATCTCCAGACAACTAATATAAAGCACATGTCCAGATATTTTCCCCCTCCACTACTCTTTATATATCTATTTTAAGAAAAAAAAAATCTCTAATTCAAGCTAATGGATAGTGAACTGACCTGTTGTTTTGGGGTTTTTTTATGAAAAACACTGATTTTCTGCCACAGTCATGCTGTTCAGCTGGCAAGTTAGCACGGCAAATACAGGGCTTTTCAAAAATGAATTAAATGGAAGAACGAATACATAAACACTCTTAAAGAACAGACATTCTATCCCCCATCTGCAGCTTTTTTAAGTACTATTTCATACATCAGCCTTGAGCTGTCATTCCAGCAGATTTAAGACTCACATGATCGGAACATTGATAAGGAAGCGATGCAGGTACTCTCCTGTGTGTGCAAACTGGTGGCTGTGCCCTGGTGATTAGAGAGGAGATGAAAACATTCAGTCCTCCTGCTGTCATTGACATATTCATCCCTAGACATGGTGGCTGGCTTCCATCTCCCCGAAGATCCCTTTAAGCAGCAGACACAGAGGCTGAGTGGCACACAAGGGATGAAGAAAGCCTTCGGCCCTTTGGTTTTCACCTTGTGTGACCTTCAGCACAGCCTTTTAACCCCTTGGGTGGCTGTGCTTTCCAGACTGTAAAAGAGGTAGAGTAGTTCCATAAAGAAAGAGCTGACTTACCTCTGGCTGTGTGTGGCTGTCTCCCTGAGCATGGACCACAGCTGCCAGGAGAAGATGTTGAAAAAGAGATGTTAGCATCTAGCTACATATTTAATAAGCAATGTATCCATGGAGATGAAAGGTGTTTACTGCAAGTCTTAAGTTTTGCCTTCATGGGCACTACAAAACAGATTACTCTCTAAAAGTGTTGCCACGGGTTGAGATTTTCCTCATAAAGTTGGCCAGGAAAATTTCCTTGATGGTGTGATATTTGACTCACTGTGTCCGTTCTCACTACTGGCTGTATATTCAGTGAAGCCAAATATTCCTTTTCTTTCTTATTTTTTTTTCTTCTGGACCTGCAAGGCAGGAGGAGGTGAAGAACAAAGACAGTTGTACCCAACTTTTTTTTTTCTTTTTTTTTTTTTTTTTTCTCTGTAAGGATATTGCTATGTTACCCTTTGAATCAGCTGATTTTTTTTTTTTTTCTTGCCTTGAGACTAAGTAAACACAGAAGATCCCCTTCTGCCTCTGTATTGGATGAGCTTCAAGGCTGAAGCTTGCACTACAGATGTGCCTATAAAATGCTGTATTTGGTGTTTGCCTTTGTGCCAAATGGCAGTTTCAGAGGGATTTTTCTGGGTATTCCTATGGGGTTTATCCAAAATGTTTTCTAATACATGTCTTAGGTGGAGTACTTTAGATATTTATCACATTGCTCAGACAGCAAGGCCTGCAATTTAATATGGTCTCAGTTCATTTTAAAAACTGTTAGCTTCTGTCAGTGGAGGTTTTCAACATCTTGTTTATAGGATCAGCAGGGTTAATCAATAGGAAAAAATTGGGGAGGTGTTTTTCAAAACATTAGAGTTGTCTAATAGCACGGTTGTTTCATAATGAAATTCTCTTATACAAGAAAAACAGAAATTAAAAAATATTATAGAACATCTTAATTCTCCAGAATGTTTGATACAGAATTAATGATTTCCGTAGAATTTTTTCAGAAATATGAAAAACCCTGGCGGTATGAGGTCGTCATTATAGACAATCATTCTACAATGACTTTAAAATTACTCTTATGGTTAAACAAGACATACTTTCACAGATTTTACTGAATCGAATTCTGTAAAGTACATATATGATTTATTTGTTTGGTTTTCTTACTTTTTGTATTAAAATTAAGGAGCTACATAATGTGCATAATGTCTATTAAAGGCAAGTAAGCCTGAAGTCCTATTACTTCTATTGTTTTCAAGGAGCAAGGCATGTTTGCCTGTATTAGCAGGTTAGAACAGGTCAGACAGAGAAAACAAACCCACTTTTTTTTCTGCCTGAAGCCAATGAAATCAGACTAAGTCCCAGATATAATCAGCTTAACTTCAAGTAAAGGAAAATCCACAGTAAGGTTCTTGCTGTTCTTCTACTGCAGGGATGTTATTGCCTACTTCTACTGCCACTCTTTCCATGCAGGATCACAACAGTTTCTGTTTCCATAGCCTAAATTCAGACTTGTTTCCTTTACAGCAATGAGCCACTCTGAGCACCCAGACTAAGACTGCATAAATAAAGATTACAAGTTATTCCATCTTTTTAAGCTTGAAGGTGGTGTGAGGGTGTGCTCCCCCCAGTCCCTTGAACTATAACCACCCTGGGGGCTTTGATAGCTGGGGACAGATTGATAACTGGACTGGAAATGTAACCAAAAGCTGTCTAGAACAGTCACCCAGACAACTCGCTGTCATGCAAACATAATTCCATCCTCTTACTCCATAAATAGTGAGCAGCCTGGGAACCACTGAGTTTTCCTGTACTGAAAAGTGCAGTGGGCTCTCCCCTTGAACAGAGAGTCCTCTCAATGGTTCTCATGAGGCTGAGACTCTTTGCTGCAACTGATACTTGGTAAGTCATTGATGGCATGCTATGGTTTGAAATCTGAAGTAAGGGATATAAAGGATTGGCTAGGCACATATAAACTCTTAGAAGGAAATGTCTGACCAAGCCTGGGACTAGAAGTGGATGCAGGTGCACCCAGACTCTTCTCTGAGAAGGTCCATTCTGAACCTCATGGCCCAACGGGAGGGTCACCCTGACAGTCCTGAGTGACCCTGTTCCCTACACAGTGAATAATCAGGTGTACCTCTGTATTGAATCTTGTTAAATCACTGACACATTTGCCATTGCATTTTGTTAGCTCAGTGTTTTATTTCAACAAAGTATGTTGCATCTTCTCTCTTCAGAGTGAAGTGCATCACTCCCTTGGAGGTAGCTGGTGATGTGATCTCACAGTACCACAAAGCAAATCCAGTCTGTATCTGGGTTAGACACCTCCAGTATGTCCTGAGTTGTTCACTGAGTGAAGGAAAAATGGAGTAGCATTCAAAGGAGGATTCCTTTTGTTGCATTCCCTGCATACGCCATTCTGATCATCATCACTTGGGATCTTGTTCCTGAGATGAGGCTGCTCAGGTCCTGCTGTAAACCAGGGCTGTCTGATCCAGACACCAAAGGAACCCATTTGGTTTGGAAGTAGAACTTGATGCTCCACCACTGCTGTGCCCCAAAACAATGACTTTATCAAACTCTACCACAGCCCGTATGAAATATAAATGTTGATGAACTAGGCTCAAGCCTGGATTGAGATAATAAATAGAATTTATTTAGATTTACTTTACTGTCAAATGGGCAGAAAATTATCAAAGTGAAAGTTAAATTTTTTTCAGAGTTCAACACAAACACTTTAAATGTTTTTGCCTCCACCTCCTCTTTAGTGATAGGAATTATTAAAAAGCAAATTTATGCCTTAGAGCATGAAGCAGCTTGAGTTATTATGAAAGCTAGAGTGCTGCAACAGAGTAAGCTCTTCTGGGCTTTGTGAAGGCAAGGCATCTGATGCTTAAAGTGTTGGCATAGATTGCAAGATCCTTTGGTTTTTCCTTTAATCCTAAATTTCCTTCCTGCCCAGCTTTGGCCAAGTCACTTGAATTTGATGATTAAATGTTAAACAGAAAGAGTGATATTGCCATACCTCACAGTGACAGAGGGGATAATATTTAGTTTCTTTGTACAAGACTGACAAAGGCACTCTTGACAGCTGAATGGTAAACTGAAGAAATATCATTAATAAGCCCCAACAATTAACAACTATCCCATAAGCCAGTACCTTTGTGTCCTCTATATCAAATTTGCCATGCATAATCCTTTCTTGTGCTGAGCTCTGCTGATAAAGGAAGGATTCGTTTAAAATTATTTGTGTTATTCATTATGGAAGCCATACAGGGCTCCTGCATGACAGCAGCGGTTTCAAGAGCCAGTCTGAAGACTTTGGGAAAAAAATATAAAAAATATCTCCGTTTAAAAGCAGAGGGGGGAAAAAGAACACTTTTCTACACTTCAGTAGGAGCTTTAAGAAACCAGTTTGGTTTTCAATAGTGTCCCTGTGAATAGAAGCCAGATGGTCTTTAAGCCAGCATTTCCCCCACCATTTTAGGCATGAAAGCCACTACTCTGATGGAGCTGTAAGGGAGAGAGATAGGGATGGCAGGATACAGGCAGCACACAAAGGAGAAATAAGAGATCCTTTAAACAGGGATTGAAATAGTCTGTTTGACAGCTAGAAAAGGGGGGAGTGTCAGGAAGGTAAAAGGGCAGGCTCCATAGGGGTAAGCAGAAATAATGGAGTGTAGAGTAACAGGATGTGAAGGGGTTATAATGATCATGGTAGCCAAGTGTGTAATTTGCAGTGAATAATTGATCCAGTGCCTTTTTCTTTTTTTTTTTCTTTATACTGTTTCTCATCAAGAAGATCACAATTTTCTTGCATCTGTTCCGTCCTGATGATTCAGTGAGTGATTTCTGCAATTGAAGCATGGTCTGTATACTGAACACAAGCAAAATTCATTGTGAATATACAATATCAGAAATCCTAGTTTAGTTTTGATGGAACACATAAATCACATGGTATTTTGTACTTTCTCTAATTAGTGAGTGCGACTCTAACAATTGCTGTGACATTTCTCCCAATTACGTATTCAGAAAGTGTTTTTCATGAATATTCTTTTTAAATGGACTTTCTCTCCAAATGCTTATGACAGTAAACTCATTGGCAAGAATATTACTGCAGTGTTTGACAATCTAGGGATTTAAAATTCCATGCTACTTTTTTGTTAAAGGGGAAAAAGATTACATGAGAGACCAACCCTAATTCCAGCACATATAATTACTCATGAAAATATCTGATATGGTCTTCATTAAATGAAATAGGTCTCCAAGTTTCTGCTTACCTCTCACTCTGGAGACATTGGTGCATGTGTAACTGAAAGTAAATTTGCAGATTCCTCAGACATGAGACGGACTGAAAATGCCTTCAAACCGGACTGTCCCAACTGCCTATCATGGAAGCTACAGGGAGAATTACATGCTCAATAAGCAAGTAAATGTTTCCTTGGAATGCTAGGAAGGAATTGTCAGTGCACTATGCAAAAAAAAAAAAAAAAAAAAAAAAAAAAAAAAAAAGTGATCCCATTTTATGACACGCTCATGAAATTCCAGAGGGTAGAATTTAGTCTAATGAGACTCACAGAAAGGACAGGAATGTAATTAACACCCAAACACCATTCACAGACAGTAACATGTAGCATAGGAATAATGATGGTGAAAGAAATTTGGGGCAAAATATTCTTACCCTTAGCAGAAGAGATCAGGTTAAAGAATTCTTAAGCAAATTAGACAAACATGAATCTATAGGTCCTGATACCATGTACCCAAAAGTACTGAAGGACTTGGATTATCCTGTGCTGAGGTCTCTTGACAGTGACTGAATGATTACAGTTACTAGAAGGGGTTCCTGAGGACTGGAGGAAAGCAAAGGTCATCACTCCTATCTTCAAAACAAGTAAGAAGGAGGGTTTGTGGAATTACAGGCTGGTCAGTCTGTAGTCCTCATGAAAGTGATTAGTTAATCCTAGAAGGCATTTCCAGACAAATGAAGGACAAGAAAGAAAACAGGAGCAGCAGCATCACTTAGCCAATGTGATAACCTTCTGTGGTGAAATTACTTGCTTGGTAGGTGAGGCAAGAGCAGTGGATGTGTCTACCGTGGATTCTGCAAGACACTGAAAATTGTCACCACAGGGGTCCTCACAGGGGAACAGATGAAGAAGTCTGGGCTAGACAAACAGTGGGAGACATGGCCTAAAAAGGGCCAGGAGGGTGGCAATCTGTGACAGGAAAGTCAGGTATCCACAAGTAAAGCAAGATGCTGGATTACCACATTAAACCAGAGTTATTTTTTCAATACAATTCAGCCATTTCAAAGGTAGTGTATGGAAAGGAAAGAATCTGGTCTTGGCAAAGGGTCTGCAAGTAAGGAAAGGCAGATGTGTCCCCACAAGGGGAATGTGTCAGGTCTCTCCTGCAGAGGAGAGAATCTTGGCTTATTGCCTCTTGTCTCACTCTCCTTCTCTCCCAGGGGGGTGTGCATTTCACTCATTTTCAGCACAGCATCAGAGCCTCCCTTTTGGTCCATGACCAGCACATGCCAGGTGTGGCTGAAGGCCAGCAGCATCACCTGGGATCAGGTGATTCTTAAGGTTGCAAATGAGGTGACAGAAGAGAAAATGCAATGCCACCCAGTACCACAGCGCATCCTGTATGGCCAATCTCACTTATTAAGAGACAACTTACCAGAGAAGAGACTTTTCCAGAACTGAGCCCTTTATAGAGCTTTCTTTTCTAGGGGTTCTGTACTGTCTACAATATGTAAGGTCATATTCAGTGGCACTTCTGTAGGGTTTTTGTGGGTCTTATTTTTAATCCATACATCTCTTTTATGTTAAATTCTAGGAATTAAGTTTTAAGACTAGCTTTCCTTATCAAATTTACTTGAAAGTGGCAAGCAAATCAAAAGCTTTTCACAGAATCATAGAATCATTAAGGTTGGAAAAGATCTTTAAAGTCATCAAGTCCAACTGTCATCCTAGCACCACCACCACCTTCACCACTAAATCACGTCTTCAAATGTCATGTCCATACATTTTTTGAACACTTCCAGGGATGGTGATTCTACCCCTGCCCTGGACATGGAGGGATTGGAGGAAAACAGCATAAATATATGAATCACAATTGCAAAACTCCCTCTTCCTTAGAATGTCATTTTACATATGTTAATAACCCCTTGCCCCCCCCCAACAAATAACCAAAAAAACAAAATCAAGAGCATTGAGTGACAAAGTGTCAAAAGCACCACAGAAAAAGAAGGTACCTGGAGCTGTAACATTATCACATCCACAAAATCTTTCAGAATCTTCAAAGAAGAATACTGTCAGATGTATTTGCAACAATTTGAACTTGATTCTTCATTGACAGTGAAGCCACCTGCTGTGTAATCCCAGTAATGTAGATAAGTAGGCATATTAGACTGGAACAATGTGGCCAAATGTTACAAATACTAACATCATTCTGAGGCAATATAAAATGCAGACAGCTGGTAAAAATAATATCTAAGATACAGCTTGCAGTCATTGATAAACTGGAGCTGAATCTCCTGAGAGACAGGGCCAGGCAAGCCAGGGGACTAAGAATTTAGCACATCACACTGTGCCTCCTATAAGGAACACGGTCACTGTGAGCTGTATGCAGCATTCCCAGAGAATATAACTCTTCAGAGAGAGGAGGAGATGTTTCTAACTAACATATTCTGTTTGGTTTTCTTTTGTTTCTAGAAACCAAACTTTGGAACAAATTTGCCTGTGCTGGCTTTAAAATTGTTGCTATAATTAGCAGAGAGCTCCATAATACTGATAGACCACTATGGAATAAAGTGGTGGCCTGACATGAACTGATGGTCCAAGACCAAATGAGTAAACACCTTATCCATGTGAAACTTTCAGCAGCATCTTAAATAGAGGGACAGGGAAGTAAATGAGTATCTGTAATTATCTAAACTCAATTAAGACCATGAAATACATTAATTGCTTGTTAATATTTACTATGTGGTGCGTGTGTTTTGTTTTGTTTTGTTTTGTTTTGTTTTTTGTTTTTCCTTGAGATATTTGTATTCAAGTAGCTGTTCATAATCCATAAAACCACCTGGAAAATTTTGCCCCCATTTTACTATTTATGTTAGGAAGTGTTTCAAGATTTACTGATTCATGTATGAAAGCAGCACCTCCTGAATTTGAGGAATAGTGGCACTTCCAGTGTTGATTATATGCCTGCTAGGTTGATTGTTCTAGTCCTCAAGTAGGGACTCCAGTTTGACTCTAAAAAGTGGAGACTGTTAAACTAATACTAAAGCTTTGGGATATGAAGGAAGTCTGGGGATTATTTGCAGATTTTAACAGCTGTCTTTCTAGAATTTGTGTACAGCTAGTAGAGGGATGTTATTCGGTGTAAGAAAGAGTGAGTTCAGATGAAGTAAAGAAGTTTGTCTTTTGGATATTAGGTAAACTGTTTCATAATTCATATGATTTTCACCCAATATTCCTTTCATCACATTATTGCTCAGCATAGCATAAAAGATAATGTTTCTTCCTTTTACTCTATTCTTGCCTAATTTCAAAAATTCACCCAGACTTCTAAACTAGAACCAATCAGTGAAAATTACTGAATTTTAGCTGCTACAGAATGTATTCTGCCTTTGCAAGAACGTCTGTTTTGCCTTTAGATCTGTGTTTGATTTGTTCTTGTAGCAGGGCAGAAGTCCATGCCACCCACAGGAATACTAAACCTTTTGAGGAAGTGTTGTGTGACTTAACTGTATATTCAATTTACTTGCTATAGCAAATATGATTTTCAAAACATAGATGATCAAACAAAATAGTGAATTTTCTTCTTTTTCAAGTAATGATAGGAATGGGAGGAGAAGTGGGGTTCTAAAAATGCTCCACTATGGCAAGAAACATGCAGTATGAGCTCTTTCACTTTCTGTATTACAAAAGATCAGGATTTTTTCCTCCCAGGTCTCTGGTTGGTAGATAGTTTATATAATGAACATAGTTTATCTAATTAGTGAGAATACTCTTCAAATTTCTAGTTTAAATTTATTTTCAGCACTTTATACCCATTTTCTCTTTTGCAAACATTGCCTGTTAGCTGTAATAGGCCCTTTCCTTCTCCTCTGTTACCATTAAAACTTCCCTGATGTTATTTTAGACAGCAATCAAATCCTCTCTTGTATCCCTTTCATTTTGAAAGGCTCAACAAACCAAGCTTTCAGGACTGCTAAGAAAAATTCTCCATTCCCTTGACCTTCTAAGTATCCCTTCTCTGTATTTGTTCCAATTTGTGTTTCATATCTAGAATTTCATAGTTCATTTATATTAAAAATTTATTTGAAACTGGCAAATATACATTTGAATTTCTTGTTCCTGCACTTTAGGGAAGAACCAAGTTGAAGATCAGAAAGTAGCCCATTGTCAGTGTTCTTGAACTGAAATATTCTGGACAAGTATTTTATGTGTGTTTGATCCTGTGTTTGCTTGTTGGTTGGTTTGTTTGTTTTTGCTATGGAAGTATTTTAATTGGCTCTCAAATGTAGGGAAATTATCTGTTACTTATGAGACACACAGGGATGACTTCTACCAACTGAACATGAAGTGCATATTTGACTATGAATTCAAAATGGAGATTTGACAACAGAGCAATCCCATCCCTCTTTGCTCCTCCCAAACCACCCCTAGTATCAGTGGTTTTTTATCTTCTCACACTTTTGGGAGTATCACTGCTCTTCCAAATAATTTTAAGAGCTGTTACCAGAGCAGATAAATACGACATGGACAGAACTGTGTCTTCTCAGCCTGCCATGGGCCTGGGTAGCAAAGGACTCATAGTGAGGGAGCACCAAGCTGGAGCTTCCTCCAGGTTGAGCACAGTGTTATATCAAGTGAGGAACATTACTGTCAAGGAATTACAACCTCAGCACTGACATAAATGTTGACAGCACCATTTCCACTGATAGTGGTATCAGAACAGATTATGATTCACACAGGACTACCCAAAGAGTGATGATTTAGATGAAATGCTCTGAAATAAGAAAAAGTTCTGAAAGGAAAACTGCAGATGACAAGGATTTTATCAGGCCACTACTGAGATGGAGCACATTTTCTCTTCTGTTCTCTGAAGCATCCTGCCTGTGGAGATAAACTAACCATAATGAAATCTCTTTCTCCACCCATTCCTTTCTTGGTGGCAGCAAGAGACATGATAGCACAGCATGATAAATCCTGGGTGGTGATTGAAGGTGTTTAACTACAAAAAAAAGTCATCTTCCAAGTGCATTTCTATATGCATTTGAAGAAGTCAGGCCCAAATCTGTTAGTAGTGTGACCTAAAAGAAGCCAGTAAATATTTTTGAGGAATTTTCATGGCCCATAATTTCCAAATGCAAAATTTGAAATTTTTCAGTCTGATAAAGAGTAAATGGTTTTGTCAAACAGACAGAATTTATGGCAGTGTAGAATTTGAAAAATGGGTCTTTTTTTTAATTTGAGGTCTTCCCTTCTTTCCTATTTAGTGTATTTCTCATTGTCTTACTTTCTCTTATCCCTACATTAAAACCAAAATCAAATGGAAAAAGAAAAGGAATATTTATATCTGGCATATATAAGCAATAAAGTAAACAGGGATGACTTCTGTCTGTATTACCTTTGGAAAAAGGAAGTAAATATTTAGGAGCATACAGCAATGCTGCAGATGAGGTGAAAAGAACAATGTTGAGTTGTAACACTGAGGAAGATGTGGCAATAATGATGCTGCTATATGAGTGATAGTCTGAAGATGTAAACTAATGGATTTTTGTAGGGCAAAGCAATATCTCCTAATAAACTTTTTAACATAATTAGAAGAAAACATTTTTTTGATTATGGAAACTTTTTTTTTTTTTTTTTTTTTTTTTTTTTTTTTTTTTTTTTTTTTTGAGATATAAATTGTAATTTGGAAAACTAAGTAGAATTTGACAGAAGAAGCAGAGGTAGATATCTGGAAAAAAATTGTGACTTAATAATAATGAGACTGTAGTCTAGACATGGACACCTGGAATTGTGGTTTTCCTGCTCTGAAAAAATTCAAAAATGCTTCATTTAAAAATGCAATTTTTATTGTCTTTGAGACATGGATTCAGAAATAGATCATTCCAGTACCTGAAAGAGCCTACAGGAAAGATGGAGAGAGATTATTTACATGGGCCTGGAGTGATAGAACAAGGGAGAATTGCTATAAGCTGAAAACTCAGAGATTTAAAGATAAGATCAATATCTTGCAAAACACAGCTGATCTGACAAATATAGCCTAACAAAATAATACTCATCAAATAAAAAGTTTCAAAATTTAAGTACTCTTAAAGCTATCCTGATATCATCAAGTGCTGTCATTCAGAAATATTCCTTTCATCTTAAAAGTGGGATAACAGTTCTGGGTCCAAGTTTACTTTTAAGTTCTAGCTAGACAAAAATTATGATTAGGACGTTAATAATACTTAGCTCACATTTGAGGTTTTTACCCTCAGAATTCAGATGCCCCTGGGACAGTGTGGAAAAATTCTCTGACACTTTCATCATCAAGATATTTCTGTGTCTATAACACTGTGTGTACATCCAAGTTCAATCTACTCAATTTTGCACTGTTTTATGGAATGTAGCTTCATTTTATACGTTATCCTCCATTTCTACTTACAGAGGTTTTAACAGGTTTATGATCTCATCTTCTAATCTTCCTAGGCTGTGTTCAGTGTTCAGAAGGCCTTAAGTAATTCCCTTCTTATTCTCTGTTCATGGCAGAGACTAAGTCGCTTCTTTATACAACAGTTTTTAGGCTACTCAAAGTAATGTTGCTAAAAAAAGCCGTGAGAGTCTAATCAACTTTCCTGTGCATGTTCTTAATCACCCATATAATCCGTTCTCTATTGACCAGAGATGAGATACTTGAGAAACCAGCCTATATCCCAAAATTTGGCCTTCAACTTTTAGAGAAACAGCATTTTTCACTGCAGGTCTCAAAAAAATAGTAGAGAACGACTTAACAAATCTACTAGCCTTTATTTCTACTTAGAGATAAAAAGGAAATATCAGTATAACACATGTTGATTCTTTGTGGATGTGTAACCTATTTTAAAACCATTCCCTTTTCAGCCAGATGTTTTTAGGAACTGAGGATGTGATGTAGAAGTTTAAGAGCAGCATAGAAAATATAAGGACAGCTTGCTGTAATATAAGTGTTTCAGTCCAGTAATTATTTTTAAAATCCAGGTTTAGAGGGGAAGGGCAAATAAATTCAAAAAGAGAAAATTAAGGCCAAAGGGGGAAGGGAAACAAGAGAAAAGAAAAAGAAATTGGAAGCTGAAGAAGGGATAAGCATAAGATGCAAGGAGAAGGTTTGCTACCCTTTAACTCTTTAATATCCTATTAATTGCTAATTAAAACAAAACTAGTTTTATCAGAGGTAAGGAAAAAAAGAAAATAAAAATATTAGGTGAAAATTGCTTTAAAAGTACAACTACTAATGTTGGAATTAGCTTAAAGAAAGTGTTCAGCTTTTTCTGCCCACGTTATGGCCTAGCACAGCGGTCAGACTTGGAAAGACTTGAAAGACCTTTCCTTTCTTTCTCCAACCAACTCTAGAGGCCTTGATCTTAGGAATATTACCTTACACAGCAGAGAAAGGAAAATTGCTCTCGCCCTTTTTCATGATTATTTGTGTGCACAGCAGAGAATTGTGTGTTGGAATTTATTGCTGATACAGAGAGAAGCACAAATGACCTGTGGTAGTGGGCTGTCCTTTCAGACCTCCAAAGGCACTTGGCATTGAGCTGAAAATACACAGAAACCTCTATAAGGTGACTCCTGCTGTTTTCCACTGCAATGCAAAGACAGATAATGCAAAAATAAAGAAGAAATATTTATTTGGTTTAAATTGACTTTGGTGGAGTTGTATCAGTTTACACTGATGGGAGATCTGTTCCAAGAAGTCTACAGAGCTGACCTTACCTTCTCCTCTAGACAAACATTGCATCTGGCTGTGCTGAGAACATGTTTACAACTGTCTGCATTTTGTTTCAAGTTTGCAGTACTTGGAGGGTGATGAGTTTGGGGTATTTTCCCCTGTTTGTTCAAAATTGTGAGACCTAGCTCTTGGGGTAAAATTATTATATTAGTAAAAAAAAAAACCTCAAATCAACATCAAACCCCACCAGTTTTATTTATTGACTGAAGAGTCATAGTACAGATAAATATTCTGTGATCAAAATAAGCAAGTCATTATTCGTTAAATCCCGCAAAACAAAAGAGAAAAAAAAAATCCACATGCTTATATATATATTCGCTTTGTAAACAAAGAAAAAATAAGAGAGAAAATATTAGGAATTTTTAAGCCAACACCACTTTTTGGGACACAGCTATATTTTCTAAGAGATTTATCAAATTATTACCAAAATTACATGGTAGGAGTGTTAGTTATTCCACAGCATTACAGCATCATTCATTTCAGCAAATTCAACAATGTGGAAGGCACAAAACAATGTGGAAGGCACAAAAATAAAGCTGTTTTGAGAGGTTTTTTTAACCTGAGAAGATGAACTGCAACACAGCCACGCTTGCTCCTTGTTGATGGCTGGCACTGTGTGTATTCACAAGCACGTGTGCAGATGCTGGATGCACGATTCCTGTGTGAGACTGTCGTTCAGCAGACTGGCTTTTCACCTGTATTGCAGTATCTAAAACTCCTGTCCCGTGAGTCTTGCTGGCTTCAAAGCATATCTTCCTCTCATACCTTCATTTGTTTGAATTCTAACTAAAAAAAGAGAAGAAACAAGTAACTAATACATGTGTGGGGGGAAAATGCAGCACACCTCTCTCTTTCATTCTCTAGCAGAAGCAAAGGCAATACCATGTTTGTCCAAGTTGTTCAGTTTCTAACTCCAAAAGGCACACGTGTCTTATCATGAGAATGGAGCAGCAGCTATTTGGCTCAGATTTCAGTGAGCAGCTTGCTACAATGAGTCAATGAAGGGGAAACGGGGTAAATATGAATAAAAAAAGGAAAATAATCCAGTTCTCAACTACTTGAACTAAAATAAAAGAAAATAATGTCCTAAAGCAACTTTTACCAAATTAATTTCAGGTTTAAAAGTGATTTAAATGAAAGCTGAATCAGAGTGGTAGCTAGAATTCATGTATACTTGGATAACTAAACTAAGAATCCATTTGCTGATTTCAATTTATTGTACATGGTGTTGTTTTTCCTGACTATTTTCACATTCAGACATTTTCCAGTACTCATTCCTGTGGCCTTTAACTCTCACAAGAGAGAGTTTTCTCCACACCAGCACACAGCTGTTTCCCAATTTCTGGGAACTGTTTCCCTGATATTGTGTCTCTTTCTCTGGCTTACTATTTGGACTTATTTGTATCTCAATTTAACTGTGCATAAAGTAGTTGTAAATGTGTTTATTTCTCATGGGGCTTGAAGAAGTTATTTCTTATATTTTCTCTCTCACTCACTTTTATTGTTCTTTCACTCTTACTTTATGTTTCCCTATCTGTCTTATAACCAGCCATTAGAGTGAAATCCATCCTCAACTGAGTCAACAGTAAACATCCTTGACTTTGTTATTTTATATATATAATTATAATGTGCTTGGAAAAGACACTGTGTTTTCAGCAAGGCACTGATCTACTATCTCAGTGGCTTCCCCTGAAAGTGAGAAGTCCCTCAGCCAGCCAGCTTCCCTTCTGGAGGAGGGCTCGTCCTCTCAAAAGAAAGATGTCCTAGTAATGAGGAAAGAATTTCCCTCAAGAGGTGCTTATTTTTCTCCATTGTCTATGGAGAGAATCTAGGCAACCATCTCAGATGAGGTGCCGATTTTTCAGAGTGATAAACTTAGTTGAAAAGACTAGGAAGAATTCATCTCACTTAGGCTAAGACTTCTAAGTTAGACATTTCACTGTGAACTAGTCATTCCAAACTCCTTTTATAAGTAAAGGGGAGATATAAGCACTTTTGCTTGTTCCTCAGGGCTGTTCATTTCTTCCCAAAATGGCTTGTTAAAATAGGTCAGATGCCTTCAGACTTCCAAAACTGAGAGAGATGAATCTGCTGTATTTGCTCAAAAGTACTCAGCACAAAAAGACTTTGATTTTAGTCATACCATCAATATAATGAAAATTATAAATAATCACTCTAATATTTGGTGGAAGTTTTTAGAGAAGCAGAGGAAATAATAACCTTGAATTGTTCTCGTTGTCTGACTCATATGACAGCCTTTGATTTTCCACTGCACCTTCATTTTGCTTCCTTCTTTAGAGATTGCTTGTTTAGAGATTCTTACTTCCTTTGTCATCTGCCATATTTTCATTCAACAAAACAAGCCTCAAAATGACAGAATGATGGAAATGGAATGCTTAGCTTTATACCTGTCCTTTTT